>JASAND010031574.1:0-12368 GCA_030248195.1 Trissonchulus latispiculum | reverse complement strand
TAGTTTTCCTTTGACAGATAAACAGTAAGTAAAATGCCAGAAATGGGCCTCGACAAGGTATTCTGTTATTCTCAATTCTCACACCACGTGTCAGCTCACTAACATAATTAGGAAAGTATAAATTATGGTAGAGAGTAAGCACTGGGCGTGTGAACAACGGAATATCTTGATTTTCTCTTGCTAAAAGTATTAATCTGATATTATACTATATAAGAATCAAGTAGCAGTGCTTGCCTTTGCTGAGACCGCCTATAATTGACAGTGCTTGGCACGCTTGTAAAAGTCTAGCTGACTAGTTGCCACGGTGTCCTTTATTGGCCTTTTATTTAACGGGTTGACGTCCAGTTAAATTACTCATTTCAACTAAATTAAAGTGCAGATCTCAGTTCCGTTCAATTTAATTAATATCTTTCCTGTTGGAACATGGAGCCTGCAGGTATGAAAGGTCTCATTATTTCTCATAAACCTGCAACAAATTATTTCCGCAATTTTAGTTCCGCAATTCCGAAAGTTAGAAGTATCAAAACAAGACGTCTTACGTCATTATGCTTCAGTCGAGTCCCGGTGTATTTTACCGTGTTATTAAGGGCTTGCTTTTAAATAACTAATTGCAATGACCGGAAATATCAGTAGCGTCCTTGCAATTATACCGGGAATGCTAATGGAACTTTATTTTGACCAAAATTTGATATCTGATTTGTTCACATTTTGATCTGATATGTTCACCCTGAGTTCTTTCATTTTATGTAGTTTTTTATGTTTTATGTAATTACATTTTATGTAATTTCACCACAATTTTAATAGATACAATACCGACCCAGTACAAAGGGGTAAAATAAAAGATTTCAAATACAGTTACAATGTTTACGTGACTTTATTGGTCGTGCGTACTTCTGTGCATTTGAAAAAGCTTGCAATTTTGAAAAAAATATGTGTATTTCTAAGCAGTTTTCCTTTCCTTTCCTTTTCAATTGTTACCCGTAATTGCGGCATGATGTACAATGTGCAATAATATGTAGGGACGAAAACAGAGTTTCTTGTAAATCTCGGTTTCTTTGTGACATATTTTAAGTTTAGGGTTTTGCTTTCACTTCGGATATTTCTCACTCTTACTTCACTTCACGACTGTATTAATCTTGTACAAAATGACTAATATAACTGAAACTGAAATTATTGAAATAAATAACTGAAATAACTCAGATTTGAACTGAAAGAAAGAAGAAAGTAACGACCCACCGTCCGAAAAATTTATTCATTTATTCACTCTTATTTCGCTGCCACATGAATCAATGTTTGTAGAAGCAATGGTTATGAAACTAATGGTTATGCTTTTATAAACCAAAAACGATTTCGGGGAGGCAAATAAATTAATATTTGGAAAATGAGCTTAGTCTAATCAAGGTTCAATCATGGTCACAACAATGCAGAGCTTTTTGTTGATATAAACTTTTCTAAATAGCCTACAATAATACTATAAATAGGCTAGTGTGGAATATTTCGTATTCTTTCGTGAAAATCTTCATAAACGATGGAACAAATTCTGACCTTAGCTAATCGGGTTGTTTCTCACTGTGGGGTTCGAATTCAAAAAGTGTGGGTATTAGTCAGTTGTTAGTTTTAGTTGGTTGAACGATTCGGGCGGGAGCAGTCAGGTTTGTGTGGTGAATTTTAAGTTGGCAGCTGTGACTTTTTGAGTCTCAATAGCGAATTCGTTGTGCATATTTTGTTATATTATCGAGATTTGGTATCTTTGAAAGTTTGAAAATGTATAATTGAATTTGTTTAAGTGAAGTAAAAGTATCGTGTCTTTCCTAATTTTCTAGTTTCTATTATTTCGAGAGTTAGGCGCGAGGAGAATTTCAACCAGGCATACACTACCGAGCGAAGAATCTGCACATTTCTTTATTGATCATTTATTCAGCAGTACACTGAGCAACAACATTTCTACACTAGCAAGATATAAGAAATACAAAGACATAAAAGAATTACTGCGGGCAGACATTATTGTGCCGGCGTGCTGTTCTCTATCGTGATCACATCGATAGAGATTGTGATAATAGATAATCCAGATCCCACTATTCCCCACAATTACGTGGTAAGTTACTTCCAACACAAACGGTTACCCTCATCCGAGTTTTTGTTTTCTCGGCAAGAACTGCGTATTAGCATAATCAGCGTGTAAAAGCACGGTTTAGCAATTGATAACAGTATTCAGTGGTTGAGAAAAGGTAGAAATGAATGAAATTAAAACTTAAAGATATTAAACTTTAGGGTTTATGATCCTTTGATGTAGTGATAGTGATCAGACATTTGTGATTGATATAGCGACGCTACTACACATGTACAAAAATGGATCCCTCCTCCAATGCCAGGAATAAGTGGATCTAATCTTAAAGATTGGAATGCTAACATTTAAATATTTTCATTACAGGTTCATACGACTAATTCTTCAAGTTGAACTGCCTTGGTTACTATTTTGCTCGTAAGTGTTGCATTTTGAACTTTAGTCGTCCTGGTTTGACATAAGAAATAGGTTTTGAAGTGTTGACGAAATTCTTGATTAAATTTCAAGTATAGAAAAAGATTGACTGTAGAATTTAAGAGGAACGTTAAGAGAAAATATCTAAGGAAAACTTCATTGAAGGATCCGCTAGCATAAAGGAGCGAGCTTAACAGACGCGGCGCTACAACAAACAGGAACGTTGCAACAACAATTGCGGATACCGCCCGATTTAACCCCTTTTGCCTTTTAATATAAGAATCTGTTTCAGGTAATCCAAGTTTTGCAAATTGCGATTTTGCAGCTGTTAAAGCGTAGAGATTAGCGATAACAGATAATATTCCAGATACAAATCCGAACAAACTATAAAAGGTTGAATAGGTATGATCAACGTGACTGAATGGACATTGTCTTTTTGTCGGAGTTCCCGTAGGATTTATGACAGATATCAGATAGGCCGGAGAAATGCAAACTAGCACTAAAACCAAGGCTACCGCTATTAGTTTTCTTTCCTTGACAGCGGACCAGTGCTGGTGATACCAAGCCACGAAACCGACAGCAAGCACACGGTCAACACAAACCGCAAGTGTCCCAACTGACGGCCAGAAGTTTCCCAATGCAAACAAATGGAACCACGGGGCCAGTAGACAGTTGGCCCGTGAACGAGGACAATGGTAGGTACCTTGAGTCAAGTAGTATAGACGTGCCATTCCTGACACAAAATACGCGCCCCCATAGGCTGTGTCGCCTATGGCAAGAAACCCAAGGAGACGAAATTTTTTGCTCCGAATTATGACATACAGTACGATCAAGTTTGCTACTACTGTGGGACATCCCAAAATAACATATATAGACTGCTGTAGGAACTCGCTTGATTTACTGGGTGCGCAAGTAGAGTTGTTGACATTTAATGACATTTTGATCTGAAAATAAAATAAAAAATACAAGCTTATACGATGTTTGGTTAGACTTTTTTGTAAAGTTGATGTACATTCTTAAGGTACATATGAACGTGTGCATCTTAAAGTCTTATTTGAAACTAATTCCTTTAGCTATGGCAGCTATGTCTGTTCACAATTCTATAGCTTAAGAAATTCCGAAATATGCTAGAACAACTTCTTACGCCTGCAGAATGTTTTTCTACTAACAGACTATAATACCGAAATATTGCTGCCATTGCAGAAACATGATAATCTCCCTCAGAGGTTGTACTAAAAATAAGATGTACTAAAGGGATAAAATAAAGAAGTATAGTGACAATGTCACATAGATTATATGCATTTGCATACAATTGAGACAGGTTAGCCAACAGAAAAACTTCAGTACTTTCAGTAAACACCAGACATTATAATAGTACATTATGAAAATGTAATTATAAATGTGTAATAACAGGGCGTTTGTGTGGGTATCACGAATCACTACGCCGGCACAAACTCTCCACTGAGTGGACCTGTTGCGCTGAAATGCTCATCGATACCTCTAACACGTATTGCAGATCAAATATCAGTTAGTGCATTTCAAATAGCTTCAGAAAGAGAGTACTGTAGAAGCGGATGTACATGTCAAACTTTAAAAGCCATTCTGCTCAATGTCTTTACATCTCATTCGAATAACGGATTAAATCCTGAGGAAATTACTCATTGTTACGTAATCAAATTTCCTATCTCGATTCCGCACAATGTAATTAGTATTTTCCAAGTTACAGGAAATCGCCGACAGCGTATAAAATTTCTGGTTATAGCTAATTTCCATTCTCTAACCTTGCAACATCCGAAGATTAAACTCATCGAAGCCATATGAGTCATGTGTCAGTTTTTCTCATCAAAGCTTATTTGTATGTCAGCTAGGCGACTGCAGATATTTTACGGGAACTTGGAATTCGTCTGAAGATATTTTTCACCTTTCAAGACCTTTTGTCTCCAATCTTTTGAGACATTTCACGAATTTGTCTGGACTTTGCAAATATATTTTTGCACGCAAACACACAAAACAAAATCATGTTTTGAGGCATTTTTCTAATGTTTCTAAAAAGCGAAATATTTTGAGACTATTTTGATTTTAATTTTAGAACTTTCGAGACATTTGGTGGCAACTTTTGAGACGTTTTTGCAGCTTTCCGGAAACCTTCTGCACTCGCTGTCGAGTTAGCCTGATACACCCATTACTCGATTTAGTTTTTTAAAAAGCATCCAAGTCTGAAAAAACATTCTTTATTTCTTTGGTTGGACATTATCTCAACACATAATTCTCTCCTGTATAAACTAATAAATCAATTTAAATCAATCAATCAGTTAAATCAATCATCGTTTGGCATAATCACTAGCCTACTACGCCCTATTAACTACATCATTCAAATATAAAAGAGACAAACGTTTCAAGAATTTGTGCACAAATTCTAAAGTCTAGCAAACTTAAACTGGACCAAAAGAGTGAATTTTGTGGAGAGTTTATTATTCAAGTTAAGTATGGCAATGTATATATTTTCTGAAAGCTCAGAAATCGGAGATTTCGAAAATTTCAAAAAATTCTAAAATTGTAGAATTTCCAATTTCAGAAATTTTAGAAACTGTGGGAAAAGAAAAATATACGAAAAGTAGTCGAGTTTGGTATCAAATGAAAGGTCTCGTTCAGGAGAACGCGAATATGTATCAATTATGCGGATTTGGGGCGGCACGTAGTTCCATATCCCGAAAATTAAAAGTTGCTCCAATCGCTACAAAATTGGGCTCATTTGAAAGCTCTCATCACGCTGAGTAAAAGTTATTATTGGGTTATCGCTCAAAAATGCTGTCTGCGAAAGTTATTCCTCTTTAAACACCAAAAATAGGTAGTTTTAACACTTTTCGAGGGTTTAATCCAGGCTAGCGAAAGCTGTGAGCTGAATCTTCAAGCTTCAAAGAAGCCGCCGTGTCGGTTCCTTTGAAGTTTGTTTAAATTAGCTTATCTTACGCATGCATGAAGATCCAAAGCTGCAATTTTTACGTAGTTGTGTATAATGATGAGACGCAAAATGTAGCGCGCTGGCTTGACTTGATTCAGCTCACAGCTTTCGCTAGCCTGGATTAAACCCTCCAAAAGTGTCCAAACAGCCCATTTTTGGGGTGTAAAGACGGATAACTTTCACAGACAGCATTGTTGAGCGATGACCCAATCATAACTTTTACTCAGCGTGATGAAAGCTTTCAAATGAGCCCAATTTTGTAGCGATTGGAGCAACTTTTAGTTTTCGGGATATGGGCCCGCTGGAACTACGTGCCGTCCCAAATCCGCATAATTGATACATATTCGCGTTCTCCTGAACGAGACCTTTCATTTGATACCAAACTCGACTACTTTTCGTATATTTTTTCTTTTCCCACAGTTTCTAAAACTTCTGAAATTGGAAATTCTAAAATTTTAGAATTTTTTGAAATTTTCGAAATCTCTGATTTCTGAGCTTTCAGAAAATATATACATTGTCATACTTAACTTGAATAATAAACTCTCCACAAAATTCACCTTTTGGTCCAGTTTAAGTTTGCTAGACTATAGTAACGAAGGATCTCTGTAGCATATCTCAGACGAAAAAATTATGTCAGAAGTACTGGGTTCATTTTTGCCGGGCTACATCTACCTACGCCAGACGTTCTCCATTAATATTTAGTGAGATAGTGAGATCTACAATGTCTGCAGGCACGGTTTGGGTACGCTTAATAATGCATTTGTGCCCTCTCGGTTGGCACGTGGAAAACTGCAATGAATTAAAGCATAGTTCCAAGCATATAATAGCTTTGAACACAGACACGAGATTATGACGAAACAGAACTTGAAATTTCAATAAACTTGTTGGGATTGTAAACCATAGGTCTTAGTATAACTACAGGATATCATAGGGTGGCCGAGTCTCAGCCCGAAGCCAGAAGTGCCAACTGAAATTGGAATGGGGCACACATTCATCAAGCATTACGCTAGAACACAGACTCCTGGTAGCTTTCCGCTGCAGTGGTTCCCATTTACCGACCAATTAATGATAGTTGACCAGGTTGGCTTGAGCCCACGGCGAACCGATATGTGCTTAGTCAACTCCCCGTACACTTGGGTTAGTGAAAGCCTCGTGGTAGTGGCTATTCAAATGTCGGACCGTCCCATCTTCAATCCAACACTTTAACCACTCGTCCGTCACAACACAGAAACAACAGAAAGATGAGCTAGTATTTGTGCTTACACTATACATACCTATTCCTGAAATCCGACAAATAATTTCAATGCATAAAGCATGTGCTTTATCCTCGAAGATATCAATTTGGTAAAATGATTTATTTTAAACACAGCTTGAAAGGCTTATCCTTACAGCAAAACAAACGTTTGCAGCAAATTATTAATTCTCGTGGCAAAACCGACTCAAACTGTGTAATTAACTTACACAAATCGATTTGAATAACCAGTTTCATTCAGATTCCCAAACCTAATATTATCGTCTCGATAAACTGACTTAAAGCTAAGCGTGCAGAAAACTTCATTAAAACTGTTTCTCTGCTTCTCTTGGAGGTTTGCTGAATACGAAAATAAAAGCAGTCATGATTCTGAAGTAGAAGTAGATTTCTTTGAATGCCATGGATCAAGATTTGAACGAATTCTAGATGACCGCTCTTTTCCTTTGCGCTAAATTCCGTTATACCCCGCACCCATGTGCTTAGGAGTGTGCGGGTGTTTCATTTCCCCACCACCACGTGGACCTCACCTGCCTGGAAAGAGCTCGAGCTCTCCCCTTCAGAATCCGGATTTGTCAACTATTCAACTACCGGAACTATATATATATATATATATATATATATATATATATATATATATATATATATATATAAATCCCCAACCCCACCCCCCCTATTATAGGCTTACCGAGAGCGTGCTTTTACACGTCTAGCCTAAGCCATTTTTTTAGCATAAGCTCAATCTAATTAATTAAGCTAATTAGTAATTAAAAAATAATTTTTTACCTCGCATAGGCATTACTATCCGAGATCACTATCCGAGGTAACCTCGGATAGGCAGTCCCACGTGCATTCCCCATGTTAACTATCCGAGGATGCTTATCCGAGGATACCTCGGATAGGCACGCCCACGTGCATACGCAATGTTGAACATATATCTCGCATCGGCAATAAAAAAAAAAAAATATATATATATATTACCTAGCGAGATAAACAACATGTAGTGGGCGTGACCTCGGATAAGGGCGAAAATCTCGACACGAGAATTAGATGCGTCTCAGAGAGTATGCCTGATTTTTTAATTACTGATTCAATTAATAGATGCTAAAAAATGGCAAAATCTGAACGTAAACATGCACTACCTCGCGTGTACTATATATATATATATATATATATATATATATATATATATATATATATATATATAGTACCGGTATTGAGCCTGAATTGAACAAACCGATCCTGAGGAAGCGGACACAGCATGCCGCGCGCTCTAAGTGGTTGCAGTATAACGGACCGACGATAAATACAAAAAATTAAAAAGCTGCTTTGTTACTGGGGACGGATTTCTAATGAAACTGCACGTTATTCAGATCGTTTTATCTAAGTTCAATACTCGGTTTGAGTCATTGGTTATTCAACATTTACTAACAATTAGCACAGAAATCCAAACATTTGTTTGCTAAAACCGAGGATTCAAGCCTTTTCAAGCTGTGTGTATCTCAAAGAGGACAAAGCTGTCGGAATGTCAGTTTCAGGAATAGGCTGCCATTAAGTGTAAGCACAAATACGAGCTCATACTGTTCTTTCTGTGACGAACGTGTGATGAAGATGAGGACGTAGGCACTTTCAAACGTACGAAGACTAAGCACATATCCCAAGCCGTGAATGGCCAAACCTGATCAGCTTGAATTAGTGTCGATCGTAACCACTGCAGCGAAAAATACCGAGAAGTCTGTGCAAGCGTAGGCACCATTCAAAGTTTTCAGTTATGAAAAACAAGAGCTCCGACTGAACTCGAAAGACCTATGGTTTACAACCCCATACAGGAACATTGTGATTTACAAAATTCGTGTCTGTGTTCAAACTATGAAAATAGCTTGGAACTATGCTGATTCATTGCAGTATTCCACGTGCCAGCGAGAGAGAGAAATGCCGATATGCTTAACCTACCACTCTGGTACGATCTCACTATCTCACTAGATATTAATGGAGAACGTCTGGCATGACAAGATGAAATTACTCGTCTAGTACTCTTAAAGAATCCTACGATACTATAGTCTAGCAAACTTAAACTGGACCAAGGTGAATTTTGTGGAAGGTTATTATTCAAGTTAAGTATCGACAATGTATATATTTTCTGAAAGCTCAGAAATCAGAGATTTCGAAAATTTCAAAAAATTCTAAAATTTTAGAATTTCCAATTTCAGAAGTTTTAGAAACTGTGGGAAAAGAAAAATATACGAAAAGTAGTCGAGTTTGAGAATCAAATGAAAGGTCTCGTTCAGGAGAACGCGAATATGTATCAATTATGCGGATTTGGGACGACGTAGTTCCAGCGGGCCCATATCCCGAAAAACTAAAGGTTGCTCAAATCGCTACAAAATTGGGCACATTTGAAAGCTTTCATCACGCTGAGTAAAAGTTATGATTGGGTCATCGCTCAACAATGCTGTCTTGTGAAAGTTATCCGTCTTCACACCCCAAAAATGGGCTGTTTGGACACTTTTGAGGGTTTAATCAGACTAGCGAAAGCTGTGAGCTGAATCAGATCAAGCCAGCGCGCTACAGTTTGCGTCTCATTATACACAACTACGTAAAAATTGCAGCTTTGGATCTTCATGCATGCGTAAGATAAGCTGATTCAAAACTGCTCAAATAGGAACCGACACGGCGGCTTCTTTGAAGCTTGAAAATTCAGCTCACAGCTTTCGCTAGCCTGGATTAAACCCTCGAAAAGTGTTAAAACTACTATTTTTGGTGTTTAAAAGAATAACTTTCGCAGACGAAACATTTTGAGCTATGATGCAATTGTAAGCTTTTTTGCTCAGCGTGATGAAAAGCTTTCAAATGAGCCCATTTGCGCAACGTGGAGCAAAACCTTTTGAACCAGGATGTGGAGCACGTGTAGCCTCAAATCCGCCGAAATTGATGCATATTCGCGTTCTCCTGGTATCCGTGATATACCAAACTCGACCTTTTCGTATATTTTCTTTTCCCACAGTTTCTAAAATTTCTGAAATTGGAAATTCTAATTTCCTACCTACCCACTACAAGTCTTTGAAATTTTCTGAAATCTCCGATTGAGCTTTCGGAAAATATACTCACATTGCCATCTATAGCTTGAATAATAAACTCACAGATTTCACTCCTTTGGTCAGTTTTTTTTTTTAAGACTGCTAGACATAGAAGTCTAAATTCTTGAAACGTTTGTCTCTTTTATATTTGAATGATGTAGTTAATAGGGCGTAGTATTTTAGTGATTATGTAAACATTGATTGATTTAACGGTGTTGAATGATTGTTTATACAGAGAGAATGTGTTGAGATGTGTCCAACCAAATATTTTTGCTTTTAAAAAACTAGATCAGTAATGGGTGTATCAGAACTGGTCGACGGCAAATTCCAGAAGATTTCCGAAAATATCTACTCCAAAAACCGTTGCACCAAGCATGTCTCGGAAGTCTAAAATTAAAAATCAAAATAATCTCAAAATATTTCGCTTTTTAGAAACATTAGAAAATGCCTCAAGCTATGATTTTGTGTTTTGTTGTTTGCGTGCAAAAAACATTTTAGAATCCAGACGAGTAATCTCAAAGTTGGAGCCTCTTGAAGGTGAAAAACATTCCAATTCCCGTAAAATCTGTAAACTTTGAAATTTTCGATGAGTTCGGATATTTTGGGAAATGGAAATTATGCCTGTAGAAATTGCCAATAAAACCTGGAAAACCGAAATTTTGTGTGCGAAATCGAGATAGAAATTTGAGCTCGGACATTCAGTGAATGTAAAATTTAAAAGTGTACATCATATAACTTCTGAAATATGCACTAACGATATTTGTCTACGAGATACAGGACGTCGATGAGCGACTTTCAGCGCAACCGGAGCTCCACTCAGTGAATTCGTGATGCCGCAACACTGTTATTACGCATTTATAATTACATTTTCATAACAATGTCTGAAAGTACTGAAGTTTTCTGTTGACTAACTAGTCTCAATGCCAAAATGCACAATCTATGTGACATTGTCACTATACACTAACATTTGCTAGTATCTTGACACAATTGCAACCTCTGAGTGTTTCTGCAATGGCGGCAATATTTTCGACATTTATAGTCTGTTAGTGAAACTACGAGGCGTAAATTGTTCAACTTTCAGCAAATTGTGAACGAATACATAGCAAAAGGAATTAGTTTCAAATAAGGCAAGATTTTGCACGTTGGATTACCTTAGCATCAACTTTTCAAAAAAAATCAATAAGCTTGTATTTTTATTTCGAGATCAAAATGTCGATGCGTAATCAACTCTGGCCGTCGGCGATTCCCGGCAATCATATCGACACATATTTGTCGTACCTGTCATAATTCGGAGCAAATTTCGTCACTCCTTGGGTTTTTCTTGCCATAGGCGAGCACGAGCTGGAAATTTTGTCGAAATGAACACGTGCAAGTGCAAAACCGTATGAGTTCGCAACCAACGATCTACATTTGCCGGTTTGTGACACCGTGTGCTGCTGGCGGTTTCGTGGCTATCACCAGCACTGTCCACTGTCGGGAAAAAAATTAGCAGTGCTTGGATTTTCTCCGACTTTAAAATCTACAGGCTCCGACAAAAGACAGTGTCCATTCAATCTGTTGCCCACCCTATTCAACTTAGCACCTTCAGATTTGTTCGAGACATCGCTATCTACGCTTTAACAGCTGCAAAATGCATTTGCTAGTTACCTGAAACAGATTCTTTATATTAAAAGGCAAAGGAACATCGGGCGGTATCCGCAATTGTTGTTGCAACGTTCTGTTTGTTGTAGCGCCGCCGTCGCTCGCACATGCTTGTAGTCCTTCAATGGTTTTCCTTGGAACTCTTAACGTTCCTCTTAGAAATTCTACGGTCAATCTTTTTCTATACTTGAGAACTGTCAGAATTTCGTCAACACTTCAAAAACCTGACCATGTCAAACCAGGACGACAAAGTTCAAAAAAATGCACACATTGAAAATAGTAACCCGGAAACGTGAAGCTTGAAAAATTGATCGTATGAGCCTGTAATGAAAAATATTTAAATGTTAGCATTCAAATCTTAGATTAGATCAATTCACGAAGATTGAAGGAGGATCCATTTTGCCTGGTAGCGTCGCTATCAATCACAAATGTCTGATCACTACATCAAGTCATAAACCTAAAGTTTAATATCTTTAAGTTTTAATTTCATTTTGCTTCTCAACCACTGGTACTGTTATCAATTGCTAAACCGTGCTTACACGCTGTTATACTAATACACGAGTTCTTGCCGAGAAAAGCAAAAACTCGTGGATAATGGCCATTTGTGTTGTAACTTACATAATTGTGAGGGGAATAGTGGGATCTGGATTATCTATTATCACAATCTATCGATATTGTCACACCGACACCTGTATCTTTCTGCAATAGCTAACATGTCTTTGTATTTCTTGCTAGTGTAAGAATGTTGTTGCTCAGTACTGAACCGACAAGGAGCTCGCTCGGTAGTGTATGCCTGTTCCGCGCTATCTCGGAAATGTGACTAGAAAACATTACTTTTTACTTCCGCCAATTATACATTTTCAAGAAAAACACAAATCTCGATAATATAACAAAATATACTGTAGAGTATATTGAGACTCAAAAAGGAATAAAACTACTAATAAAATTCACCACAACAAC
>JASAND010031573.1:0-20476 GCA_030248195.1 Trissonchulus latispiculum | reverse complement strand
ATACAGTTTACAATTTGTACAAACTACTGTTTCCATGCTTTCAACTCATTTAATGCTGAACAAACGCAACAGCACAAATTTTGAAACAGTAAACTTTGCAAGAGCACGTAGTATGAGAAAAGAACAATATATTGCTAGCCGTATAATGTCAGATTACGTTAACAGAAATCAGTCATCAACCTGATATTTTTAGTGGTGGGTGAGGAGCCGAGGAGGTAGAGGCCTACCACTTTTAGGAGCCCCCTTTTTGGAGGGGAGGGCACCCAAAAAGTATCGAAAAATTGTGTTTGAGGTAAAATTTCCAAAATGTTTTCAGAAAGATTAGCTGAAATCAGCTAATTTATTACGTCTAATCTTTGAATCGTGCAACTCAATAAAAGTCATCATTTCCATCATTCATCACAGCACCTGTTTGTTTCATCAAGACAACTTACGCACACACAGGTTTCAGGATCGTAACTGGACATGAACGGATGCCAGCAATAATCGTAAATCAAATCGCCTTCAGGAACACGTTGGAATAATGACTAAGACAAAAACATAGCAAACTATGACACAAAGATTATTTTCATGCTAAAGACTGGCAAACTGGTTACAGCAACAGCAGCAATGTATGCAACATGATTTATAAATGTGGTGCAAATAATACGTGTAAAAACGTGAACGTAAAATTAAAAAAACTGTAGATTACTGAATTCTTTTCCCAAAATTCCTTTGTTCTCGAAAAGGGGGCATTCGGAACCAACTCAATACCGGTAACGTCGTAGGCTTATTCTATTGGGGGGGGGGGGGCGTTAGCCACAGGTGGACCAGAGGCGGAAGGGAGGAAATCCCCCCACCTCGGCGAAGTCGCTCACAAAGAGTTCCGAAATTGCTCCCACAAGGGGTAAGAAAATTGCCCAAAAAATAGGTTTTATAACCAAAATTTCCAAAAATTATCCAGCTTCGCCGGAATTTTTCACTTAAAATCACTATTGTTCGCTAAAAACGTCCGAAAAACGTTGTTTTTGCTAAACCGCAAAAATCCCTTTCAAAAGTACTCATAAGAAAAATTGCTGCCAAAAGGGATATCGAAATTTGCTTACACATGGGTCACTGAAATTTGGCCTCCCGTTCAGATATGGCGTTGGCCCACATAAACTACTCCCCCCCCAAATTTTGCCCTGAAAAGGTCGCTGAGAAGGCCAAACTTTCAAAAATTTTCCGCCTTCGCCGAGGATGTTTACTCGAGTTTTGCCTTTTTGACAATCTGCCCATTTTTGCGATAAAAATTATAAAGTTTTACAGTGTATATTATATGCTGGAAAAATGCGATATTTTTAGAATATGTTGACAGAATCCCCACTCCAGTTCCTTGGCCCCTTGGAGTTTTGGGCTCCCCCCTAAGAAAAACCCTAGAAAGAATAAGCACAGGATGTCCGGCCAGCCCTCTCCCAACTACTCCTACGTCTGGTTTTCGCCCTGTCACTCTACGCTAGAGACCTGCACGATCCGAATTTTTGTGGCCCGACCCGGCCCGTAAAAAATTTTCTCGGCCCTGCCCGTCAAATTTTTCATTTTTTCGGAAAGTGCAAAATTTAAAAAAATTCAAATTTATTATTGAAATCCAGTTTGAAGTTTCTATCTTTCTAACATCATTCGCAAATGATAATTTTTAGTATCTTTTCATGAATCAAGAAATGAGCATAGGCATACTGATTACGTTAAAATTTGAAGGGTATCCAGCATTACTTAACAAAATCTGACTATATTTAATTCAAATAAAATACACAGTAACATTTATGAAATGAAAATGCTGAAACTAATTCCTGAAAAGCATGATGTGTGCGAAACAAAATCTTTGAACCTAAACTTTTGAGTTATTGCAAAAAATGCACGTTGCAAAAATAATTGGAGCAGGCCGAAACTCGGCCCGTGGCCGGGCTCGTGAACCTTGGCCGTTGGCCAGCTCGGCCCTGCCCGCAGGCCTAATGCAGGCTTCAACATACGGACACTAAAATGACCCCCAAATTAACCAGCTCAAACTCACAAGCTTTCCGCATTGCATTCCAGAACACAGTTCGGTAGAAGCAGTAAAAACCCTCAGTATTTGGTCTTCAGCAGCAGCAAGAATGCTTGACCCATCCGGCGACCTGAAACGAAGTAATGTCGGAACAACCGCATTCATGTGTTACAATCGCATTCATGTGTTGCAACCTTATCAGTAGCAGAGACAAATCACAGGAACCTAGCCAAAAACGGTAATAGGCTTTGGACTTGCCTCCTGAAGCAAATGCTATAACATGTCATCAGTGGCGCACATAGGACATCAGGGGGGCGGACCTCAAACAATTTGGGGGACGAACGAAGCCCCCCAGAATTAAATTTTTGAAAACAAAGTTTAAATGCAAAACTAAGCGTAAATTAAGCAAAAATCTAATAAATTACGCGCCGGCAGCCGACGACCCGAAAATGTTTGAAAATGTTAAAAAAGTTGCTATTGAAACGTTTAAATCGCTGAATTAAAGGTAAATTAAGCAAAAATGAAGTCAATTTCACCGAAAATTTTTGAAATTTTATATACGCGCTATGCGCGGACAATAAAATCGTTTTATTACGTCTGGTTTCGGGGACGGGGCAGCCGCACCTCCCGCCCCCCCCCCCCCTAAGAGCGCCCCTGCATGTCTTCAATCAGGAAAACCCCATATAGGGATTTTTATACGGAAGCTTTCATTGCTTTGATGTGATTAATAGTTGATTACACAAGCTGACAGCCTTAAACTGTAAATATTCTACTGGAGGGGAAGGGGAGGGGTTCCACGCACGACCCTGCCTCTTCATTACTGCCTTCAAATCGACCCCCAACGGTGGGTGCAGTGAAAACTATTGACAAAATATCTCTCTGAAGGCCAAAATTTTCATGCCGCTACCGACATCAATGTAGTGGGGTTTCTATATATACCGCTAACACATCTATGGCTGTCCCACCTCTTTAACTCTTATGTATAGCAAGCACACCTCGTCGAAAAGACCAACAAGCGTATTTGCATGAACGGGAAGCCGCTGTCATTTTTCCTCTTATTAGGAGACATATCTGAGGCAGCGTACATTTAGGAGCTTTGGCTCTATTACAACTGTTTATCCACTCAACGATAGCTTACGAATGATACCCATATTGGACGGTTTTCGTTACTTTCAATTTTGACTCATTTTGCAGCATCACCGTATCGAGCATATTCTTCTTGTTTCCCGAACATTTTCTCAGCTAGTCGAGGGCTTTAGAATGATGCCCATACAAGCCCGATCCGAGAACTTTCAACTTTGACAGCCATTTCGGCCGGTTTTGGTCAATTTTGACCACTAGAGGCACCGTAACTATTTTTTCCTTGGTGCGTTGGCCCTATGACAACTTTTTATCTACCCAACGAGAGCTTTCAAATGATTCCCACATTGGACGACTTAGTTACTTAGTGCCCAGGAGCACTTCATTCCACCCCTCACCCACATCCAAAATTTTAGCCAAATTGGACTACCCAATCAAAAGTCATCACTCGACATCGATTTTGACCTGTTTTCGCCATTTTCGACCCCTTTGAGGCACCGTATCTTATTTTTCCTAATTTTGGTGTTTTGGCCCTATCATACATGGGCAAGGTCTCTCTTCACAGGGTGTACCAGAATTATTTTTGCACGGTCCCCCTTCGCACAATGGGGGGGGGGTGGGTGGGTTCGGGCGACGTGGCGAGGCGAGAGCGGTAGAACACGCAACAGGGATCGCGACATTTTCAAAGTATTCGCAAATATGCACACATGCTGAATTGCTCACTCGTTTTTATTCATTTCACAGACAGATTGTAATTAATCCTGCATGCGAAGCTCTTCAAACCTTTCATTTTGTGGAAATTAAACGGAAGGACAATATTATTTACGTACTAATTTGAGGATAGTTTTTCTAAATAGTTCACGCTGAATTGCGCACTTTTGACATTATGAATAGCGCTCGCTTCGCTCGCTCTGCGCGGTCCCCCTGATTTTAGGGTGTACCTGACCTGGTACACCCTCAGTACACCCCTTGCGCATGTATGGGCCCTATCATTTGATACCCGGCCATATTGAGCGGGAATCAATTTTGATCATATGCAGCATCGCCGCATCGAGTACTTTCGCATTCGCATCGGAATGAGCCCCCAGGCATCCCAGAGCACTCCCTACCCCAACTGACGCTTAGCCAAATCGGTCAAGCCAATCTCGAGATTAGAGGTGGGACAGGTGGGGGGGGGGGGAAATAAATAATCCGAAAATTTCAATTTGAGTTTCGAAATCAGCGCCATCGAATTAGTCAACTTTTAAGCAAAACCGCAGACTAAAAATTTTTACGTTTCCCTTGGTCTCCCCCATACCATTTTAAAAAATTCCGGGAGCCGCCATTCCCGGAACTATCGAACTACCTGCGCTTCAGTCAACACTTCACCGCACTCAAACACCCACCGAAAATTTCAGCCAAATCAGTCCACCCTATCAAAAGTTAGAGGGGAGGACAGGGGTGGTCACGAGATGAATAAATAACAAGAAACAAAAATACTCCTCTGCAGCATGAAAAAAGTAATATGGGTAATGGTGAGGTTGTAAAATCAAGAGAGTACTAGTCTTTAAAATGCTTAACAAGGTGGGCTAGGTTCAAAACAGAAGAGGACTAGGTTGTGAGCGAATTTAATAGGGCACAGCTTCGCCGAACAACCCATATTCGCAGTTTGTAAACGCAAATCATTATGCATATATATACGTATAGTCAGAGGGGGGGAAAACATGACGGAAAAGAAGGGGAAAAAAACATGGTCGCCTACTCCCCAACCATAGCAGGTGCAGCTGCCTAGTATAGCCCATTAGAAAGAGCAAGTCTAGAAGTATACCCTACAGTACCAGATTGGTTTCTAAGTTTGATTCTGTAAGTACAGTACTTGACCAAAGTTGACCTCCCAAAATTGGCCAAAATGCTATATAAGGATTTTCGAAAGTTTGCAAGTCTATCTAACCAACTATCAAACTTTGGCTACTATAAATGGGCATGCGGGCATAATTTGACTTGCTCTATCACATGGCAATAGTGGTTTTCCCCTGCGTACACCCAGTAAAAAAATTGACCATGTTTTTCCCCCACATTGGGTCCACTAGAGCGGGGAAAAAAACATGGTGACCAAATTTTATAATTTTTGCGTATGCTTCAGGAAGGCGTAACTAATGCTTCTATAGGAAAGAGAATGCTTTAAAACCACTAAAAACCTCAAAATATGCCAACTTTAAGCATTTTTGAAGCTTCTAGCTAGAAAATTTGATTTGCCGCATCAATATGCCAGGTTTCATAAGTTTCTATGGTAAAAATGAAAATTTTGAAAAAACTTTAAAAATGATGGAATATTGCAATTTTTAACACAACTAACTTGTTTTTAGTGATATTCTGCATATTATGGCCAGTTCCCAGCAGGTTTCATGTCCAAACAGGTTAGGTACGGCGGATTTAGCATTTTGACCAAAAAATCGGGTTTTAAGCTTGCTGTAAGGTTAGAAGGGTGCCTAGGTAGTTTTGCACGCTAAAAACAGCTGAAACAATGCTTTTAAACCACTCTAAATGGTTGGTTGGTAGAAATCCGTGCCATGTTTTTTTTCCCCGCACCATGTTTTTTTCCCCGATTTGCGGGTAAAAAAAACATGGACAAATCCTGTTACTGCCAAAGCTGAGTGAGGTATAAGAGAAGTTTGAATATACGATTAGATAGGTATTTGCCCACGGTACATAACGATATACTCAAACCGATCCAAATCTAAGCGAAGAAAAAGTTGGGGGCTTGCTTCTCTATTTGTGTTTTTCTTCCCCCCCCCCCTGACTATATATCCACGCTGCATAAATAATCTACAGCTACGTGTTCCAGCTTTAGTCGAACATTTATTTTAGCAAACTTTTCCTCCAAGAAGCGCTCTATTCTAGCCCCAGCATTTTATAGCAAGCTTAACAAAAAAAATCACCCGAAATTTTAACAAAAAAATCACCCCACCCTGACTCACAGGAAAGTCGCAGAGACCCAATTTTTTGCATGGTGATAGCCACACATCTCGACATTACAGCCTGTGAGTTTGAGCCCCTAGGCCCTCTTCATGCGTTCAGGGCAGACCTTTAAGTGAGGGTACCCAAAAGTGACCTCAAAAACGTTCATGACCGAAGTTCGAATTTCGGCTGCTATTTACTAAGGGAAAACCCTAGGGAACCCATATTGTGCATGTGACATGTCCTGACTGTGGGCTATCGATACATATATAGAAGTTCCCAGTCGGACCTCTGAGCCGTCCTGGAGTGGGTGATTTTTTTGTTAAAATTTTAACAAATAAAAAATCACTTTCATATTTTGTTACTGAAGTCAGGACAGCAGCTAGAGCAAAACTAACGCCAAATTCGAGCTCAGCGACCTCGAAAACCCTTATAGCCGTTGTTTTTGAGGTTGTCTGACACTTTTGGGAGTCCAACCTGGTCAGGCCCGCACCCAGGATTTAGAAAAGGGAGGGGTCCAAGGTAAAACGCAACGGGGGGTCTGGGGTTGAAGAACTTTTGCATTTTTGCCAAAAAACAGTACATTGGACGTTTAGTTCTAGCAAAAAGGGAATTTTCGCGCCGCAAACGCGAAATTTTTTAAAAAATAGCTGTTTTTGCCATAAAAATAGCAAAAATTTTCTATTTTGTCATCCCAAAGGGGGAGGGTCTAGACCCCTTGAACCCCCCCCCCCTGGGTGCGGCCTTGAACCTGGTAACCAGCCGGGCCTGAACCGTCCGACGGTAAACGTGATTCCGGAAGTCAGTATTAGACTATAGTTACATAAAAACTAATGCCAGATTTGAATTCAGCGCCATGAAAAACCCCCTAGGACATGTTTTTAGCCATTTCGGACTGCCCAGTTGGTACCTGGAGGGTCCGGAAGGGTCCGGAAGCGGTCACGTGACCGTGGGTCATATACCGCCAACATACGAAGTCCTAAGTTTCTCTGCCAAAACGACTGGAAATAAGTTATAATCACTCACAAACACGAAAAAACAACATTTTAGCCTTTAAAATGGCATTTTAGAGCCACCAGACTTCATACTAGACCCTGCCGGGGGCCATCAGTGACCACTAAGACTTCGGCGGGGTCAGTTGCCCTAATTGGAACACTAGGTTGGTGGTTTAGGGTTCTAAATACGTTATTTAGTGCGCTCTATCCAAAACTGATGAGAAAAAGTTGCTAGCTGCTCTCTGGGATCCGATCCGCCACTGATTTTTTTGTTAACGGGTGATTTTTTTTGTTAAATCTTTAACAAAAAAATCACACATTTTCGTCTACTGCTACTTACTGGTAGGCTGTAGAGCAACGAAACTGGGGTGGTTTTAAAGCTTAGCCCAAGACCTATCCATGGGTCCTCAAAGCAATCGATTTGGTTTAGTTTTGCGAAAGTTCCAGCCAAAAAACCGAATTTTGATTTTTTTGTTAAGCTTGCTACGTATATCATTTTTACGGAAAATTATATATTTCAAGATTAATTAGGATTCTGATCTTCTATTTCCTCCCTGTTTGAAGCAATACGTAGCTTTAGTCACATTTTGTGGGTGGCATAATGACAAAAGTTGGGCTTTCATTTGATACCAAACTTGACCACTTATGAAGACTTTCATTTTTGACCCCCACCGGAACCACTGGGGGAGGGCACCCCACCCACAGAACGGTGGGGCCACTTTTTGTGGATGGAATAAGGACAAAAGTTGTTTACCTCACCAAGGCCTTTCATTTGATACCAAACTCGACCACTTTTGAGGACTTTCATTTTTGACCTCCACCGGTTCCACTGGGGGTGGGGTCCCCACCCACAGCACGGCGGGGCCACTGGGCGGTATAATGACAAAAGTTGTTCGCCTCGCCAAGGGCTTTCATTTGCTACCAAACTTGACAACTTTTGAGGACTTTCATTTTTGACCCCCACCGGACCACCGACCCCCAGGCCGCTGCGGGTCAGGGGTCAAATCCACCGACGTCGGCAATATGCTCATCGTTTTGCAGCGACCACGATTTACAATATATGGGGCCGAAACCTGGGCTTATTCTAGTGGGGGGGGGGAGTGGGGGCCCCCCATTAACACCCTCCCCCCCCAAAAAAATCGTACCCCCCCAAAAAAGTGGGTGCCCCTTTTGGTACTAACTTTTACCCTGAAAAAATCGCTGAGAAGGCCAAATTTTCAAAAATTTTCCGGCATCGCCGGAGATTTTTAGTCGATTTTTGCCTATAGTATTTAAGCACTATTTTTGCACTAAAAACGAACTTTTTTGGCAATTACTATAAAAATAGCGCTATTTTTAGCATGTTTTTAGAAAAATTTTCGCCCCCCCCCCCAAGAATGACTCGCCCCCGAGGGCCCCCCCAAGAAAAATTCCCTAGAATAAGCCCAGTTAAAACCGCTATGTTTAGTGACTTTTAGGCCACTTTTAACAAAAATGGGACTTAATAAAAGTGGGCAACCCAATAAATAATGGACAGACATACCAAAATAGAAGGAGTGCCTTTTCGTGAAAAAGTGGCAACCCAAAAATGGCGTAAAAACTCAAAACATTATTCAGTTAGAATAGGTTTGTATCAGTATTGTTACGTTACGTGAAACGTACCATAAGCATCCTTTCAGATAGTTGTTCTCCTCTTGACAAGTGTAAAATTCAGAAATACATTCATCAATTAAAATCGGGTTGCCGCAATTTGTGTGCAGATCAAAGCAAGCCCTAAAATACTTTACATGCATACAGACTTGCTAGAACATCACATTTAGAATCAGAAATGGAAGCAAACACGGGCTTATAGGCAAACCCGTGCAGGATATGTAGAGGCAACGTCATAAAGACATTATAGTCAATAGGACAGATAAAGTCAAAACAGCCACAAGTCCACGGATCCCGGAGGATACGATGATATATACATACATTGCAGTGTGGGGGGGGGTGGGTCGGGAACCCCGACCCCAAAATCGCCCCCCTCAAATAAACTGGGTTCCCCTTTTTGGTACCAAATTTCCCTCTGAAAACATTGTTCAGAAGGCCAAATTTTCAAAAACTATCTGGCGTCGCCGGAGATTTGTACTCAATTTTTGCCATTTTCAATAAGAATCTGCTTATTTTTACGATGAAAGTCAGCTTTTGCGGTGCACGCTAGAAAAATAGCGCATTTTCCATATTTTTACAAAAAATATTAACCCCCAAGTTCCTTGCCCCTCGGACTCCCCCCCCCAGCAAAGAAAAAAATCCCTAGAATAAGTCCAGTATAGTGACACAATTACGCAATATATGCTCGACTTACGTACCACTCACAGGAAGGGTTTGGCGAAGAAACACTGCTGGACTTTGCAACGGTACTATCACCAGCTTCGGATACCGCAGGAATGATTAAATTTGCACTGCGACTTTTGCACGACTCATCCTTCGAATCCGATAATGTTTGAGTGCTTGATCCATATAAGCTATCGTCTCTCTGAGAAGGAACATTGCTCCGACCACGTTCTGTGCGCTGAGGTAGATGTGCGTTACCAGAGCTCTGACTTTCTGTAACAATACTTTCCTCAGGTTTGCTATTAGTGTCCTGCAAAATTTGAAGAAATGCAGCGACACTAGAGAAAGGACGATGGCTTCTTGAATTCATGCCTGCAACGAGGAAAATAATGCCATCTTAAGGGGGCTTACTTGGGCCAAAAATTCTACCCTCACCGATTTTGCTCAAATTGTGCCCATTGATACTCCCTAGGGCATAGGTGTGGCTGGCGAAAAAAGTGGGGGTGGGGGTTCAGACATAGGTGTACCAGGCTACAGTTTACCCCCTGTGAGACCCCCCCACGGAGAGGCCAGACCCCCCCTCCCCCCCTAAAATTGGGTCCAAACCAGGTAAAAATGCAAAATATTTGAAAAATTTTTTTGCAATTTCTGAAAATTTTTGAAAAAATGGCTATAACTCACATATAAAAAGCTAAAGATGGTTATTTATAGCAATTAAAAGGTAATATACGCAATTATAAACCACAATCTGGGCTAATTTAGGCATATTTTAGCACAAATTTGTCAATTTTCAAGCCCTATTTTCGGATACGAAAACTATTGACAGAAGCTTTTGAGTACATGTTATACATACAAGCGAACATGTTCTCTTAAGGTGGTAATTCCCTTTGGTCACATAAAGTTTGCACCATTATTACTCAACCATTACTTGGAGTTAAGAAACCATTTTTATATCAAAATGTAGCTTGACATTTTTTCATTTTAATGCATGCCACGAAACTAATGTTGCTTTTCTAAAATATTTTTAATACATTTTAGAAGAAGTATAATTTTCCAGAATTTTTTCGCGAGACATCGCTTATATCATTCGATACCTCCGTCAAATAGCTGGGGACGATTTTTTATTTTTTGTGAAACCGCTCTTCGTTTTAGAGAAATAAGCTGAAATGTGTGCGTAACCTGTATTTTGCCTACTTTTTCCAAATTTGTCAAGCGATTACTTCAGCTAGAAAGCAGCAATCGGGGCAACTAAAAAAATCGTCCCTGGGTATATTTGTGCAAAACGTATTAAGGTAAGCAGCACCAGCTTGCATGGTGAATGCTCCACAGTCTTTGGAAAAAAATTGGTCGTGTTTTTGCAAAAACTACATTTTTTATGATAGCAGTCTTGGGAATACCAGTTGGAAGACGATCATGCGTCGGATAATTTGCCCCTATGAGACCTTCAGATCGACGCCCTTAGTTTGATTTTACGGCCTGCGAAGTTCAAGAAAAATTGGATATTTTGATTTCTGCAAAAATGACAAGTTTTCGACGCCAAAACAAGAACTTCATCTCACGATAGAGAAAAGCTAGAAACTTACTTTAAAAAGCAAAAATGTGAAGCTCGATGAGATCTTTCGAATGAATATAGTCATATCTGTATAGCAGCTGCCAAACGTTCAGAAATTAAGAAAAACCGCACTGACCGGAAATCTCGAATTTTTGAATCGGGATTGCGCGGAGGCTGTTAGAACGCTAAAAGAACTTATTTTGGAAAGTTTCATCACATTTCATCTTCATTTATGCCGCCAACCAACAATATGTGACCAAAAGGAATCACCATCTTAAGTGAGCATGTTCTCTTAAGTGAAATCAGAAAATTTTCTAATTTTGCCCGTATTTCACTTAAGAGAACATGTTCTCTTAAGCGCGAGAATACGGTAATAAATTACACACCATCTTTCCCCCCTTCCTAACTGCCCCATCCCCTACCGCCAACCCCGAAATTTGTTTCGCCGCCAACTCCCCCACTAAATTGCAGAGTGGGGCGACCCTTCCTCGAACCTCCCTACTAAATTACAGCGTCTGCAGACCCTGTCACTGCGTTTTACGAGCTCCAGCATCCTAACATCATCGATTGTTGCTTAACCTCGGTTCACTTTAGTGGGGGGGCTCCCCCTTGACTCTTCCCCCCCCCCACTGTTTTGGCCTTCTCAGACGACTCACTAAAAGCCAACACTTTAAAGGCAACGTAAATACTAATACTGGAGAAAATGCCAAATTTTAAGAATTTTTGGTCAAAAACATTTTCCGGCTCTGCCGGAATTTTTTGGTCAAAAATCGTCAATTTTGGTTCTCAAACTCAATTTTTGACCACTTTTTTAGCATAGTTGTAGCGGTATATGTGGAAAACAGGCTATTGTTACTGCATTTTTAGCGATTTTAGCCCACTTTGGATTCCCCCCCCAATTTTTGGACCTCCCTCCACTAGTGGGGGGCGGCTTCCCCCCCCCCACTTTTTTCGCCTAAAACAAACCCAGAATGTGTATTTGCAATTTAGACTTTTGTCGGTGCACCTTCGATGCACTGACAGGTGATTCAACTGACGGATTATGGAACCTGGTATATGTCGACAGCTCTTTTCGTTGGTAGCCTGTACATTTATACTACCCAGGTACCACGAAAAGACTACAGTACATTGCAAAGAAAAAGGCCGGGTCACTGACGCATATGTCTTTGTTTCACTGGTCGCGATATGACCTTTCAGTGATTGTGATATACCCGTTTGTTTACATTTCTATTGTAAATTTCTGAAATACAAATAAACTGGTCATGTCACTCACAATCACTGAAAGGTCATATATATCGTGTCCAGTGAAACAAAGACATATGCGTCAGTGACTCGGCCTTTTTCTGTGCAGCGTACTGTATGCATATGTCATTTACTGAACGAATGAGATTTATGCGATACAATTATTAAAGCAATTTATGAGATACTACTTCCAGCATTCACATACGTATACATATGCATATTTTGGCAACCTAGCTGCATTTCCTGCACAACGACAACCTTTTGGGTGAGTATGTTTATGTGCGTAGCGTATATGAAAAGTATTAATTTATATTTACGATTTCCTTGTCAATTTAAGCATTACGGAGCGCTATGTTGCCCTCCCGCTTTATTTTATCTTCTTTTCCAGGACGTCTTCTGCGCAAAGCTGTAAACGTAAATTTATATTTTGTTTCAAAGCATATGCAATAATTTGAGAGTCCATAAAAATTCAGTTTTGCCCGTAACAAAATCAGCATCAAAATTAACGTACATTTACAAACTGTGGTGACAGAGATGAGACTAGCTAAAAAATCTGCCCGGGGAGGTACCGTTCGAAAAAGAAAAGCGTATATACCTATATAATATATACGTATATATATATACGTATATATGTATCCGAATATTCGAAACCTGAGGAGGCAGGATAAAATTGGTAGATGTTCCACCCTCCCCAACACACTGAAGTGGCAGCTTTTTTAGCTCAAATTGTGTACACAAGTACACATGTACTTGAACAATCACTCGGGTTGTGGGCTTAACAGCTTTTGACTTGGAGGGAGACAAATCATCAAAAAGTTCCCAGCGGCCTTCACCTCTACGACAGTAGCAAGTGTAATGCCCAATTCGTCCAGCAATTTGCCGGCTGGGAGGTTTGAAAGACACAGCAGCCCGTAAAGTATACCTCTCCTTCCTCGAATTAATTTTTCTTTCTTCCCTTTATTTTTACATATTATTTAAATTTTAATTAATTTATTTTAAATCTCTTCTCCTGTTCTCTCTTTCTTCTTTGTGGAATCATAGCATCGAAACTGGGGCAAAAAATCGGAAAGCTCGTACATGAAGTAGGGCTCCATTCCTTGATCAGTGTTATTGGAAGGTTGCAAATGCTGACTTCCTTGGCCGCCCAGTTCCACCACTACATGCTTTATGATGCTCTTGGTGCGGACTGTACGCGTTCCGCAGCAGTAGTATTCAAAATCTTCCCCAGGCATGAGACCAGTGCAGCTATCTATATCTTCAGCGTTAATTTCAGAAGCCAATGTTTCACATGGTCGCATCTCCAGTTGCGTCATCTCCGCCAGAAGCTTCGCTTCAAATCCAGTAGCGGAAGTTGCATTTTCTTCGTTGATCGTAACTGCTGCCACACGAGAGGTGTGAGGGCGAGTGGGACAATTTCCATTAGAGCAGTAATTTTCTGTTATGATAGAGGGATGGCTCATTAATGCCATTTTAGCTGCCACGGAAATGGAACAACTGCAGTTGATCTGAATTAGGTTAGACCCGATTTCAGGAGCCAAAGAAATATTCTCAAAGTTCTCCATAGCAAACTGGGCCCGCAGGCGATATGCGGTGCTGTCAAGTCCTTTGGTGCAGATATGCGACACAAGCTCGAATATCTTGTTGTCGGGGTTGGTTTCAGCGATTCCTAGAATATCATTTTGAACGTAGCTACGATATTCGCAGCTGTCAGTAAATCCAACCATCAACGCCTGGATGATGCAGTCAATCGCACAGGTAGGTACTATTCAACAGTACATTGTGATGTAGAATTTTGATTGGCTTGCATGCATTCCCTGCTCCGTTTTTTAATACCGACAGTCGAGGTCGGTTAAGCTTCGACGCCATATCTGTCGTGGCATATTCAGCAACTGACTGAAAATAAAATCCTGTCTTCTTGCTGGTAGAATCGGCACAGCCACGCCAGTTTTCGACCTCACGGCTTTCTTGCAAAGCTGCTATCTGCGACTCATTAACATCGGCAGTGTCGCAGACTCTGCAAATTCTTTCTGCAGTGTAGCATTCATCTTCGTCAGGATTGACGGCTCGTGAACATTCTGCCAAATGATGGACCGGGGTGCGACATCGGATTCATACCCTTGGAGGCTGAGGGAAATCTCCACGAATGCATGCTGGGCATGACACGGAGACACGGATACGTTCGCATCGGTTGTAGTAGGAAGAGGAGCTTCTATACCCGTCAATGTATCCATGTCGGCGAGATTCCGATTTCGCAGCAGCAGTGGCAAGCCTGGTCATTCCGTTTATTGACGCAATGTGCTTAAATACAAATTCATCAATTCGGTTGTCCCTGCGGCCTTCAAAGATACCACTCTTCAGATGATTAAAATATGACTCAACTTTGGCGCTGCTGGCCCGTTGTGACCCACGGCCAAAAATGGGCCTCATTACGGCAGTCCATAAGGGTAAGGTACGGTACAGTTTCATCAGTGGTTGGACCAATTCAGGCAGATATTGGGCATTTTCTCTGTCTCCTTCGGGAGTATCGACGACGGCAGCAAGAATGGTGTTAAAGCACTCGTCAAACGGGGACTGACCTTCAAACTCCCATGTGGGTTGAAAACTGTCTTCGTCATCATCATCGTCATCAGTAAGGTCGCATCCGGAAACCAATTCCTTCAGTTTCAGCTTGCTCTGCTCAGCGGGAGTATTGCTGTCTGAATCTACACACCGTCCTTCTGTCTCTGATAGGGCTACACAAAGAATGGCTTTCAAAATTTCGTTCACCGAGGAAATGTCCTCAGCGGTGATCAGGCAACAAATGCACCTGATGATAAAGTCTCGGGTTCTGAGTCTGCACGAATTCTTCGCCAAGCAAGGCCAACGGCTTATAATCTTGACCACGTGAGCCACATCTATACGTACATAGCATGATGGAACACATGCGGGCCTTCCATACAGTAGCTCTGAACAAATTTGCAAGTACTGTGCAGTTGTTGAGCAAAGAGCAAAACTGCGTACGACAGCTCCTACGAGAGCCATGGAAAAGTCAGTAACAACTTCTTTCGGATACATGGCTCCACTCTGAATCCATTCTGCAAATCCAAAGGCGATGTTATTTATGTGCTGTCTTTCCAAAAGCATTTGGAACACCGGCACATATGAGTTGGGC
This sequence comes from Trissonchulus latispiculum, assembly GCA_030248195.1. NCBI lineage: Eukaryota > Metazoa > Nematoda > Enoplea > Enoplida > Ironidae > Trissonchulus > Trissonchulus latispiculum. The sequence goes on along the minus strand of JASAND010031573.1, from coordinate 5,225 downwards.
GTTGCCGCAATGCCCTGGTAAATAAGAATTTGAGGGGACGTTCCACCTGAAAAGTGCTGCACATTTCTGACAACAGTTCCAGTTGCATCAATCATCAAAACACAGCCAGCACTGGAGTACTGTTTCCATACATGCAACTGTTCACTTGACCAGTAGTGGACATGAACGGGCTCAAGACCAACGGACCTGACTACTTCGGGAGGATCTGTTTGCTTTATGCCCTTGCATAATGCAATCATCGGATTGCTGTCAAACTGCTGCTTGGATTTGGCATTATGTTTGGCACTTTTCAATTGGGAAGCTGAGTAGAGGTGCGGCGGCTCGGGATCACCGAACTTCATGAGCTTAGCTGCTTGTTCACAGCGCCAGATGGAAGCACCTTTGTTAGCAGACGTTATTTCTGCTCCCAAATCTTCACGTTCTTTCCCTGAAAGAGGGCGCTTGGAGGCAGGATGGGATACCTCTTCCGGGTTGCCGTAAATAGTACAATGAAAACTCGCGGGGAATGCTTCCGGCGCATTGAACATAGTAACAAATAGCACAGATTTACAACCTTTGCATTCTCCTTTCGCCTTGATGTAGCAAGGCCCAACAGCAGATACACGATGAGATTTGAAAGTGAAAGCACATGGTAGCTTAGTGGTATACCAAATTTTTTTTGACAGAAGGGAGGTCCACCCAGGCTGAAGGATGTTCGCCACTCTCAGAGTTAATTCGCCACTTTTCGTTTGGCGATGAAGTGTTTCGGCTGAAACTTTTCTCAATTTTCTACTATTTTTAGCGATTTTTAAGGTAATTAAGCAAATTTTAGCAATTTTTCGCTACTTTTTTGAAAATTTTCGAATTTTTGGCTAAAAATTTGCAAAAAATTAGGTGGGAGGTTGAAACTTTTTAGGGGGGTCGGCCGAAGGAAGATTTGGGGTCATAGAAAATAAGAAAAAAGGGTCGGCGAATTAGGTGTACCTTGAGAAAACGTTGGGGGAGGGGGTAGCCGAAATTAGGGTGGGGTCAGCCGTTTTGAGGTGGGGTGGTGTCCGAAAACATCTAATTGGGGGTGGGTAAAAATTTTTCGGTCAAAACTTTAAAAAAATCGCGAATTTGCTAAAACAACGTTATTTCCAACTAAAAATCAACAATATTAATCAACAATATTGCTCATTTTTTCGAAAAAACTTGGATTTTTTGCAAAAATTTCGAAATTTTCCAAAACATTTCGAATGTTTACTAATTATGAGGCAAAATCTTCAAAAAATTGAGGGTGGAGTCTGGCAAATTTGGGTGGGTGGGGTCATAGGTGTACCAGGCTATATATAGTTAACCCCATGTGAGACCACCCACGGTGAGGCCAGACCCCCACCCTAATACCCGACCTTGACTACTCCCCCCCACCCAAGCTGAGCTCAAGCTCAAGAGAAAAAAAGCTAAATTTTTGCAATTTTTCAAAAATTTTCTGAAAAATATGCCTAGAAACAGTTAAAAACGCTAAAAAATAGGTTTGAAAACGCAATACGAGTGGTTTTTTTATTAGATTTATGTCGAAAATAGTCGATTTTATGTCTGGTCCAATGGTCCAATTTAGCTGAAAAAATTTGGGTACAGCTTTCTGCAAAATTTCAGATTTTTGAGACCCCCCAAGCCAGATTTGCGCTTTTTACCCCCCCCCCCCCAACCCAAACAGGTGGTACACCTATGGGTGGGGTCTGCCTCCAAAATTTCGAGGATGGGGTCGGCACTTTTCCATTTGGGGTGAGGAGTCCCCACCCCCCCCCCGGATGTCTGAAAAAATCGGAAAGTATATATTGGAATAAATTAACTTGGCAAAAATCGGAATAATTTCGGAAAAAAACAGAAGAAAGGTACGAAAAATATCAGAAAAAATCGGAATGGAAAAGTTGCACAAAAATCGCAAAAATCTCCGGAAATAATTGGGTAAAAAACCGGAAAAACCGGAAAAGTTGCTCAAAAAGTCAGAATAATTACCGAAAAAATCGGAAAAATGCAGTTCAGATTTTTTCGATTCTTTCCGAAAAAGGTTTTCCTGTACACCTATGCCAACAAGTTAGGCTGACACATCTATGATTTCGGTAGCACCTCCTCTCCCATAGGTGTAACGGAGATGGGGGTGGGGGACGGAGATTTGGGATTTGGGGTTGGGGGGCTCAGTCCCCCGACCCCTCCCCAACTTTTTTTGAAAAGTCCCATTTACTTACCCCTCACCCATAGGTGTAACGGGGATTTGGTTGGGGGATTTTGGGATTTTTTTGAATTTTGGGGGGGCCCTTTTTAGACCCTCCACGACCCCCCCCCCCAAACCTCCCAAACATTTTTATGCCAAAAATCGCATTTTCAACCATTGCTAATGCTGAAAAACATGAAATCATTAAGTAATTTTAAGTGTTTTTATACTCGAAAACGTGATTGCCAACATGTTTCTGATTCAGTATAAGGTCAATATTGAGTCTAGAAGTCCATAAATCCGTTATAAACGTGTATTTTTCGCGATAAAAAACACGTTAAGCCAAAAATTTTGAATTTTTTGGAAAATGTTGCGCTAAAAATAACCAATTTGTGGCCAATCCCCCCCCCCCGTTAGGGGGGGGGGGTGGTCGGGGGTCTCCAAAAATTTCTGGAGGGCTTTGGAAATATGGCTGGGGGAGTTACCCCCCCGCCCAATTACACCTATGCCCCCCCACCCCAATTGCACCCTTCGATTCCCCCTCCTCGCATTGAATAGCCCAAGCAATTTTATCCACTTTTGATGTAATTTCGTCAAAACCGATAACACAAATCCGGCCTTCTAGAATAAAAGATTAGGGTGTTTTAGTATCGAAATTTTAACTAAATACTATTTGCTCCTTCAAATTCAACCGTATGAGCCCGCAAAATTGAAAATTACCACATTGACTCTTTTCGGAAGATAGATCATGCATGTCGTTGCCTAGCGGAGGTTTAGCAAGCATTACATTTTTTCAGAATTTTTGAATAGTCGATATCTCCAGCTGCAAAAATCTGCAAAAATCAGAACCTGGCCTGCAAAATTCTGCAAAAATCCTGCAAAATTCCCGTGCAGGAGTCTCACGTTAAAGGTGTAATGCTGAATTAACCTAGGTTCAATTTACAGCTATTTTTAACAATTTTTAGCTTAAATAAGTGAATTTTAGCAATTTTTCACAAATTTTTGCAAAAATTTCGAATTGTTAGCTAAAGATTTTCAAAAATATAGGTAGGGGTTTGAAAATTTTTAGGGGGGAGGGGTCTGAAAAAAATCGATTTGGGGGGAGGGGCATAGGTGTACCTTGAGAAATCGTTGGGGGAGGGGGTAGCCGAAATTAGGGTGGGTGGGGTCAGCCGTTTTGAGGTGGGGTGGGGTCCGGAAAAATCGAATTTGGGGGGGGTAAAAAAAAATTTTTTGTCAAAAATTTAGAAAAACTTCGCAAATTTGCTAAAAAAGCGTTATTTCCAACTAAAAATCAAAAATATTTCTTCATTTTTGCTCATTTATTCGAAAAAACTTGGATTTTTTGCAAAAATTTCGAATTTTTCCAAAAAATTTCGAATTTTTACTAATTTTGAGGCAAAATTTTCAAAATTTTGAAGGTGGGGTCTGGCAAATTTGGGTGGGTGGGGTCTGGAATTTGGCCATTTGGGGGTGGGGTCTGCCTCCAAAATTTCGAGGGTGGGGTCGGCACTTTTCCATGGGGAGGGGTAGAAAAAGGGTACACCTATGGGGAGGGGTAGAAAAAATTTCTTAGGGGGGAGGGTCTGCGACCCCTCCATTTGGGGGGAGGGGTCCCCCCCTAACACACCTATGCCCTAGGGCCTAGGGCCCTACAGAACACAGGTGTGATTGGGGGGGGGGGTAACCCCCCCCCGGCCATTTTTACAAAACCCCCCAAAAATTTTTGGGGGCCCCCGCCACCCCACCCCCCCCCCCCAACTTGGGGGGGGGGGAGGGGCAGTCGCAAAATTGGTCAACAGTTGGGTATTTTTAGGGTAAATTCTGCAAAATGTTTCAAAAAAGTCCTAATTTTTGGCTTAAAGTGTTTATTATTGCGAGAAATACACGTTTTTAACGGTTTTATGGACTTTCTGGCTCAATATTGACCTTATTTTAGACTTAGAATCATGTTGGCAATCAAGTTTTCTAGTTTAAACCCCTGTCTACTGTCAAAATTACTTCATAATTAAATGTTTTTTGACATTAGCAATGGCTGAAAATGCGATTTTTGACATAAAAATAGAAACATTTTTTGGGGGAGGTTTGGGGGGGTCGTGGGGAGGTTTGGGGGGGGGTCTAAAAAGGGGGCCCCCAAAATTCCAGGGGAGGGGCCCCCCAACCCAACCCAACCCAAATTTTTTGGAAATTTTAGTCGTAAATCCTATTTGTTGGGCAATTTTCTTACCCCTTGTGGCCAATATTCTTACCCCTTGTGGGAGCAATTTTGCCCCTTGCGGACGACTTCGCCGAGGGGGGGGGGAATCCCCCCCTTGTCCACCTGTGGTGGGATCCCCATCTGATGCTGACATAAGTCTTCTTGAAAAACGTTGTCTGTGCAAGACGAATAGTGGTGATGTAAAAGTATTTGAAGAAACCACTTCAAATGAAGTCGAGGCAATTCAGCAAGCTGGGAACGGCTCCGCAGAAACTCTAAGGCTTTGTGTTCTGGAAGATTGCGCTTCCTTTTTTGTTGAAAGACAGATCACCGTTCTTTAGCCCTGTTGCCATTGAATGATGATGTGAAAAGGTTCAATCAAGCTGTTATGAAGAAGCTAGATATACGGGAAGTCACAATTGAAGCAGAAGATTGGTCAGGACTCAGCAGGATGGCTTCATCCAAGACCTTGAAGAACAACAAAAAATCAGGTGATGTAGCCTTGGACATAAAATCCGTCAAGACGTCTGAAACTGCCGGTCTTGCAAAATTTGTTACCATAGGCGTAGGCTGCCGGGTCATGCTTACTAGAAATCTAAATGTTGCCTGCAGGCTGGCTAACGGTTCTTTGGGAACTGTTCGCAAGATTATCCATGGAAGAGGCAGCACACAAGTGTAGAAATGTGGTTGCTCAGTGTACTATCAGACTAATTACCAATAATGAAATGTGCAGGTTCTTCGCTCGGTAGTGTATGCCTAGATAAGTTTCTCCTCGCGCCTTACTCTCGAAATAGTAAAACTAGAAGATTAGGAAAACACGATACTTTTACTTCACGTAAACGAAATTCAAAT
>JASAND010031572.1:0-100471 GCA_030248195.1 Trissonchulus latispiculum | reverse complement strand
AGCGATGATTTCTCATGATGAACATGAAAGCATACAACATTTGGAATGCAAAATAAGCAGAACATTGACATGCAATCGCGTTCAATCCATGCGCAGGCATTCCGTAGCGGAGCATTCCATTGGTATTGGCATCAATAACAATTACTTTATTGTTGCGAGCACGCATAGCCTTTTCAAAACAAAAGCGATCGCGCGGGTTTTGTGTCAGCACCACCGAAACTTGAGCATCAGAAAGGATTTTTGAAATCAACTCTAGGCTGTCAGAAAAGCTTCTTAACTTTTCACTGGAATTCCATTCTAAGCAAGTTTGACTAACGATATAATGAACTGTCCATTGCTGATCTGTCGTTAGCTGCCTCAGATGACAAGGTGCCCTAATCTTGAAATGATGAACTACAGGATGGAACTTGTTATAATGTTGCACCAAAAGAGTCGCTTCCAATGCAATCTTTCCAAGTTCTTGAATTTCGATGCAATTTGTCGCAAAGAAGGCGACCGCACTCATTACTAAAGCAACTGAAAGGAGTGAAGTACTTACAACATTCAAAGATTATATATGGGTGTGCGTGTGTGTAATCTCAGCACAAATTCCGGACTCATTAAAACTCCTGACGAGAGCTTGGAATGTTGTGAGTTGTTGTCTGACGTATCATTTTGGAATGCAAAAGATTACTTCTTTTTAAACACTATCGCCAGCACAATTCTTTCATTGGAAGGTTTTAAGAGATCAAACTTCCTTTTTATTCAGACTTGTTTGTAATCGTCCGAAAGAAGGTAGGCAGTTAAAATATAATTGCAGCTATAAGAACACAAATTAAAACCGGCTTCTTTGTAGTGACTTAATATACGTCTGGAATATTCGTTCCATCTACTACCAACTTCCCAACTTTGCATTTTTGAACAAACGTTAGAATTTATATGCACTAAAACCTTTTCGTAACATCACTTGCAAGCGTTGTTGCCAGTATAGCAAATTAGTTATACCTCCAGTGTAATAAAAAAGTTACGAATTACAAACTTTCTCTTAAAACGATTGCAGATCAAGTATAAACTTTACATTAAATCAACGCATATGCAACTTCTGTTTAAATTTTCCTGAAACTGTTTTGTTCTTTCAAAGCTTTAGGAGAAGACAAGCAAGTTTGAAGTTTGCACAACAGTTTCAGCTATTCGCGTTGTTTATCAAACTTCATACTATTATGGACAACTTTTACAGAAAAGCTATGCTATAAGTTTGAACAGATTAAAACTAGTTTCATTTAGAAAACTAGGTAGGCAATGAGAAACACACAATCCTTTCACAGATACACACTTCACGATGGGTTGATCACTGTTTTAAAACTACCCATTTTTATTAGATAGCATTTTTTACTTGTGAGCAGAAGTCTGCTGAGAGTAACAACTTTATAACAACGAAAGAAAAATGTGAAACAAAAACGAGACTGGTTTGAATTATTGGATTTCGCCTATGTAAATTCCAGTTCAGAAAATCCTTTCTTTAAGAACAAGCAATAAAAACACGCAAGCAACATTCTCTTTAATCAAAGCCTGTCTTTGTATACCTAATTCTTATCTCATTTGATTCATTTTTAAGTTTCAACAGCAACTGCTTAGACTTATGTTGTGGCATGTATATTGCTGCAATAAGTTCAAATCACGTGATCTAAATTTTCGAGCCATTAGTCATATAAACTCATAAAAAAGCTGCTGCTGTGGCATTGTCATAAGACTTGGTCGAAGTACCTGTTGTAGAATGTCTGAGAAGATTTTGTGGAGCAACTGAATTTTGAAATAGAAATAGACTCTTCGCTTAAATACTTTTTTAGTTGAAGTGGTGTTGGAAAATGTGTGGAAGTTTATAGGAAAACATTATAAGTATTGTTAACTAAATGCCTTTAACTATTGTTCATTCATCATGCAAAGTAGTTAAGGGACTGAATAACCTGGAGTACAACACTATTCTACTCTTAGAACCATTTTCCTTATTTTCACGGTACTTTCATACCGTTTTCACTGAAGTGAGGAATGGAAAATACTTCATAGTTCTTAAAATTAGAAATCTTATGTTTAGAAATTCAAAGAAGACTCAATTATTTTTGGATTATTGGTGCCCGCTTTTGGAAGCACTTATTCCAGCAGTTATAGAAAGGGTTGAATTTACTGAGTATAACTGTAGATGTGTCATTCCGCCAAGCTTTGAAATAGAAAATTCATACTGTGTGAAACCAAACACTAGTAGTGATTATTGTGATCTCATCATGGAAGAATTTTATAGCTTTGTCGCGGAAGAAATGAATATCATAAACATGCATGAATCATTTGATCAAGTACAAATTTAGATCACTTTGATATTAGTAGACATTATATAAGGATACAACATTATACCATTCTTTCATTCTACCATGGAGTGTGTAATCGACAATTTGGTGTTGTTTTGCAACGAAATGAAAGCAGAACCTGTAGTAGACTATCTCGTCGAAAATCGTCTGCTTCCTTTTCAAACAGTGGATTATATCAAATTCAAATCATCACATGATGCAAATTTTGAACTTTTGTCTAGAATTCAACGAGCTGGACCGTATGCTGCTGCTTTATTTCGTGAAGCTCTTTTCAAATCTGGACAGTATGATCTTTTGAAATTATTGCCTAAGTCCGATCTTACTCTAACAAGAGAGTTTACTTGGAAGATTTATACGAGGCTGGAGAAATTAGATCAACAGAGTAGTGATCCCTTCCCAACAATGCGTGCTGCTGTTGATGATGCTGCCATGGTACTGAGCTCGAAGAATTGTGATTGTAGGAATGTGAAATTTACACAATGGTTAGGAAATGTTCCTGCAAAATATTGGCAGATACCCGAATGGTTAATTGCTCCTGAGAATCATTTGAATTGTATACATTAACACTTTAACATTGTATCAAGTATTATTTTTGACAATAAATGATTTGCTTTTGGAATGTTCTTATTAGAGACCCTAAATTGATAGAACAAGTCAAGCTAGGGAATGTAGACCTTGACCTAAATAGAACAGCATTCCATTTGATGAATGTATGGCATTCGAGGAATGTATGGCATTGGAGGAATATAGTATATATAACTGCATTCCTCAAGTGGCCGTGGAGTTGAGAAATGTAGTTATCATTAAGGAATTTCAAGAATGTATAGCGGTGGTTCAGACAATTTCGGAAAGTAGTGGAACTGCATTCCATATGTGAGGAATGTAGTAGGGTTGTATTCCTCAGGGCTGTATTCGAGGAATGTATGGCATTTGAGGAATGTATGGCATTTGAGGAATTTATGGCATTTGAGGAATTTATGGCATTTGAGGAATGTAGTATAGCTGCATTCCTCAAGTGGCCTAGACCCGGCTTTTGTCTACTACTCCACTGTTTTTCACGGCTGACTTAGTCCTTTTATTTTCCCCCAGCTTTTATCGGCTTAGTTCCGGAGACAAGAAAACGGGGCCTGGCTAGTCTGGAAGTGGAAATAGTTTTGTCCGGAAAAGCAGGCTAGAAAACTGGGTGATAAGCCAACTGAAAAAATTCAGCTGCCGGTCCTGTGGTGTAGTGGTTAGCACGTCTGATTTGCAAGCAGACGGGTCATGGTTCGATCCCCGGCTGGGCCAATTCTTTACTTTCAATTCAATTAATACTCAATTACTGCTCAGTTTCAGTAGTACTCATTCCCTAGATCTTGCCGATCCACCAGCATTTGGTGGAAGCGTTACAGTTTTGGGACTGTTTCAGCTTACCATTATTGTACAGCAATGCTTGTCATATACCTCATATAGAGCTTGTCGTCTTAAAACCAGTTTAGTGACAAAAGCTGTATCACACTCAAGACTGTTGATGCTAATAAGTTTCTAGTGTGATCGAAGCAAGAAGAAATTGTCAGCACGACAGAATACAGCAGTTGTGGCTGAAAAAGAGATTATCAAAAAGATTTTGAACTGATGCATTGAATGAATTGAAAGGTTTGTAAAGGAGAAGCATGGGAGGTAAAGTATGCAGTGTGTATAACACTTACCTACTGCAGTCCTACCACTAGTGGGCTCCGACGCTAAGTTTCCCTCCATTTCTTTGAGGGGATGACTCCGGTCAAAGCGGGTGCTAAAAGTAGTCCCCCGTTTCTGGGGGCTGTCGCCAAAAGATTAAGTTTGACTCATTCTAATTGGCTGTTGGGGACCCCCTCCCAAACGGTGACCACTTTCAGCGACCTTCCCCACAAACTCGGACCCTTTTTGGAAATAAGCTGGAGCTAGCGTAGTCCCTTGCTTAATCCCAAAAGGAGAGGGTTTCTGCAACTTGATTGGCTGTTGATAATTTTCCACTTTTTGACGTCTTTTTGGCGACCCCCCCCCTTCCCAGCGGGTAACGGGGGAACATTATTGTGGAACACCATGTGCTCTATTTTGTAGTAATAAAACTACAAACTCTTGTGGATAATACTGTAATTCTGTGTGTGTATCAACTAAAGTGTTTCATAAAATCAATCCTTTAATCCTACACTGAAATTTAACCTGAGTGTTACATAACAAGATAGGATTTTGTTTTCACGCCGCAAAATCGGATTGCCTAACAGCTGCTATAGGGGGTATAACACTGACAGAAAATCGTCGATGTCATCAAAGATCAAACCTTTGCACAATGAGGAATGCGATTACGATTTTGACGTTTTTCTGTGTATTTGTCACGTTAGCTGTAAGTAAATCTTTTAGTTCTCGTTAAGGTACAGTTTACTGAACCAATTAATAGTTTTAAAATGTTTAGTACTCAATTTCGGTTAAATTTCTTAATTGGCCCACTTATTATGTACTTTCTTCCTAAGAAGATCAAAAGGGAATTTCAGCTGTTACCTTTCCTCTAAAGAAAAAGGGATAAACTATATTTCATGAGCAAAACCGTTTCCCTACGAATCAGAGATTCTGCTCTGATCACAAAAATACTAGTCTCGTGATTGGGAAGGAATTTTCATGATTTTAAAAATTTTGCTGCTGTAGAGTAGACTTGTGCCGTTAAGAAATTTTCCGGGCCGGGCCCGGGCCCGGGCCAACTAACATCACCGGGCCCGAAGGCCCGATTCAAGGCCTACTCTACTGTAGAGCCATCAAAGTGGTCAAAAAATATGTGCCCCTTACTTGGGGGATGAACAATCGAAGACAAAAAGGGTCCCCTTCGGACACACACTCTTGATATCGCAACCACAAGAGCAGACTGTATGGAGTCTCCCCATGAACTCAAAACAAGATAATGTGTGGGGAACAGAAAAAGAGCTTAGTTGCGTTTGATTGATTAGATTTATAATTTTAACTTTCCTCAGAAAACTTAGATTCATACTGTATGTACAAGAACACACGAAAATTAAAGCACATTTTATTAACTTCTAACAATCTGCTAATTTTGTGTTAGTATGTGTTTTAGGAATCGATTACACGAAGTAAGCTGTTTTCTATTTCTATAACATTTTAATCCCTTTTGCTTTAAGGTGGTGATTCCTTTCCTTCCTTTCCTTCCTTTAACCCTTATTACTCATTCATTCCTTGGAGTTAAGAAGCCAATTTTATATCGAAATGGAGTTTAACATAGAGTGAACCTAACTCTAATTCTCGGAAATTATTTTACTGCATTTTCGAAGTAATTTAATTTTCCAGATTTTTTGCGGACTAAAGTAAAGTTTTTCGTGAGGCGTCGGCCACTTATTCGATTCCACTATCAAACAGCTGGGGACCCTGTTTTAATTATTATAAACCGCACTTTGTTATAAAGAAATTAGCTAAAATGTAAAATATATGCGCAACCTGGATTTTGTCAACTTTTCACAACTTTCGCAAGCGACCACTTTAACTAGAAAACAGCAATCGGGGCAACTAAAAAGGGTTCCTGGGTATTTTTGTGTAAAATACGTCCAGTAAGTGGCAACCCTCTAGCTTGCATAGTAAACACTCCACATTCGCTGGAAAAAATTTGGTCATGTTTTTGCAAAAACTACATTTGTTATGATAGCAGCATACGGGATAGAATTTAGAAGGTTACAAAGCCACGAATAATCGGTCTCGACGAAACCTTCAAATTGACACACTTAGTTTAATTTTACGGCTTGCGTAGCTCAAGCAATGGCGAATTATTTGATTTCTGCAAAAATGACAAGTTTTCAACGTCAAAATAGGAAAATCAGCTGCATCTCACTATAGAGAAAACCTAGAAAGGTACTTCAAAAAGCAAAAATGTAGAGCTCAACAAGATCTTCGAATAAATAGACAGCTACTGTCTACATATCTAACATTGGCAAAAACCGCCCCGAACGGAGAAGTCAACTTTTTGAAGCGGGATTGCGCGGAGGGTGTTAGAATGAGAATGCTAAAGAACTTATTTTGGAAAGTTTCATGAAATTTCACCTTGATTTGAACCGTCAACCAATAATATGTGCCCAAAAGGAATCACCACTTAAGCAAGCTTTATTGGTGGCATTGTTGGTGAAGCTTAGACTTACAACTTAAACTTATAACCATGTATAGAACTATTAAGCGAAAAGAATCCGATTAGGTTTGGTATTAGCATTGCCTATTTTCCCAACCACAAAGACATTGCAAGCCAACAAACCAAGCAAACAACGAATCAATTCATGCAAATACTGAATATACCTTAATACAAACTGTGAACCAGGTGACGAAGGCGGTATTAATTGAAATGTATTGGTCGCCGGTCGGTAAATGGGTGCCACTATTGTGGAAAGGTAACAGGAGTCCGTGTAGTTGTGACGCCATCAAGGGCCGGTGTCACGGTGAAATTTTTCCCCCCAGAAATTTTTCCCCCCGGAAAAATTTCACCGGTGAAATTTTTCCCCCCGGAAAAATATCACCGGAGAAATATTTCCCCCCGGAAAAATATCACCAGAGAAATTTTTCCGGGGGGAAAGATTTCACCGATACACTGTAATTGAAATTTTCAAGCGATTATCAACTTTCCAATTGCAACCTGTTTCTTTCCTAGAATATTATCTAATCAGTTGAATGCAATCTTTATTTTTGCCTGGCATATTCTTTATAAACTTATCAAATCGGGAATGATCTCAGCTCCCAGAGTAGTATAGTGTACCCGTTTCGAGCAGCAATCATTGGATTGCGACTTCCCTCAAACTAGCTATAACCCTTTCCAGTGTACCGCCATTTTACATTAGTCCTATTCACCAGGTACATCCATTGCATTCCCTATTTTACCCACTGCCCACTCCATACTTCAAAATTATCAGTCATATTTCTCTAACCTCTCTTTTCATACATTACCTAAGTTCTTACATTCCCACTTCTTTCAATTCCGTCCCTCTGCGTTCTTCCCCCGGGGCTTGGGACCCGGCGTCGGCCCATTACCGGACTCCTACCTACCTACCTACCAACCATACCTATCTTTGTACAGTTTCCACATACCTAGCCTACAACACCTACCTATCCAATCTATCACCTACGTACCTACCTACCTGACATACGTACCTTTACCTATTAATCTACCGCCTTGGCTCATATACTGTTTCTACCTAACTAACCTAACTCACCTAAATTAACCTGCCTAACTTATCTATTTCGTAAAAGCTAGCTACCTAAGTCCGGCGCATGCAATCTTTTTGTGTTTTTAGGTTTTTACTATTTTTTGTTTTAGTATATGGCCTCTTCTTCTTCTTCTTATAAAACAGAGTGGGTAAGTACAATATTATTTATCTAAGGGCACTGTAGTTACTCCGTCCGCTTGCACTTTGCGTTTAGGATAAGCGTACGATAGAGCATCCTTAGTTTGGAAGTATTTTACCATGTCCCCATTTTTATTCACAAATCCCCTATTATCTCCTGACTTCGTACAACCAGTATCGAGAACATCTTTGAAGTCGTTCCAAGTATAATGGTTCAATTTTTTGCTCACCCCTTTATGGCTAACCTTATTCGTTTCACCCCATGCGAAATAAGTTTTACTGCAAAGAGCTATAATGCCGTCACCTTTCCACTCTTCTTTAAACAGACCGGGTACTCTTTTTTGTGTAGGATCTAGGACAAAGAAGTCTTTCAGAGCAATTTTCCAACTTTCCTTGTTTTCGGGTGGGACGCAGTCATTTAAATCAGTAGAGGAGCAAGCGAAGTATAGGGAATCGGTATCCATTTGACAAAGTTGAAATGATCCAGGTCGTAAGTTTGGTTTTAGGCAATCGTAATAAAATTCTAGCATTCTAAGCTTAGCATATTGGTAAACGAAGAACCCCACTAATTCAGGTAAACGGTAGACAATTTTGGATTTCGCCGATTGAACTTCATAGACCCCATTTCCCAGATCATCTAACCTTCGAAACCGCCACCCATTCACTTCCCTACTAGCCCCTGACCTTTGACAATATCTTACATCCTGGTGTTTTTCTAAGTTTGTGATGGTTCGGCCATAATAGGAATTACCCAGAAGTTTAAACATTTCCCCCTTGAGCGCTAAATCAGGGTCGGAGTCAGCTGCAGAACGATGGAAAGTTACCTCGTCTCCCAACTTTTTAAAACATGCCTTGGGTTTAAATTCAATTCCTTGGTAAATTTTAGTAATTTTTAGCCCGTGTTTGAGGTACCACTTAATTAGGGGAGTAGCCAAGAGAATTTTCTTCCCAAAATAACTTCCAATCAACCCCCTCCTAGGCTGCGTCATTAGATCGTGTTCCTCGCAAAACTTTCTCATATGCTCTCCGATATCTTCCTTACTAATTTCTACATTTTTGAAAATAGGAGTCATTTCAGCAAAACATTCCTTTTTATCCTCGGGTACTTCAATATCTACCTCAACTAGTCCGAAGAATCTATTTGCTTGGATCAAACTCACCATTTCAGCGAAAGTATGTACCGATTTTTTCTTAGGGAGGTCAAAATGCTCATTCATAAACTCTTGCATATCCGAAGAATCCATTAAGTCTTGGTTAAACTCACATTCCCACTTTTCTATTAGATTGAAACCTCCATCCTTAATTGCCTGGGAGACCCTTTGCGTTCGTTCTCTTCTTTTCAGTCTGTCTTCAGGATCTTTATTTCTATCCAACTCGCACCCGTGTCCATGGAAATAGCACCCATGAAATTGTAGTACCAGGTTTTTCTCCGAGACCCACCCATCAACTTTAGATTTTCCTACTCTTTTTTGCCCCCCATTGTAAGCATGCTCAACCCTAACTCCCATTTCCTTTGCCATATACTCTAGCCACATTGCCTCCTTTCGCCCTTTTTTGTAGCCACCTTTGAATTTCCCATCATTTGTGGGCTTCCATTCGGCGTACATTCCCGTAGGCATTTCCTGCATTGTGCACCAAAGATATAAGGCATTAGCGTCAAACCCGAAAATTTGCATTACCGTTTCTCCATCTGTAATTTGAGTAATTCCGGCTTCATGATATCTATGAAACACTAAGCTAGGACCCCCGACTATATTATTCTTGACCAATTTATGCCAAGGTTTAGTGCGCCTACACCAAAGTGGTAGTATAGTGTGCTTAGGAATCCCATTCATCATATTTTTATATGCCAACCCAGGAAGGGAGATGGCCCCACCCTTAAACATATCGGTCTCCCCTGGTTTTCCAGAAGTCTACCATTTTCTCAGTTGCCTGAAGGAACGGCCCTACGTCTTGGTTATTGTAGTAAATCAAAGAATCTCTCATTGTTTTCATGTTATACTTCGCCCAATCCTCTGTGAATGCTAAGTAGTCTTCGTCCGAAACCTCTTCCTGCCTTAAAGTTGAATAGAACATGTCCCGACTCGGAAAGCCTTGGTTTAGAAATTCAAGAGAAGTAAAAGCCTCATAGGGGAAAACACCCCTTTTGGTCAGGGATCTTAAAACTTTTTAGCCACTTCTTGTAGGACGTACCAGCGGCTAGATAATTTGTTATGTCAAGGAAGTATAGTTTAGGAAGATTGCTTGCGCCGGACTTAGGTAGCTAGCTTTTACGAAATAGATAAGTTAGGCAGGTTAATTTAGGTGAGTTAGGTTAGTTAGGTAGAAACAGTATATGAGCCAAGGCGGTAGATTAATAGGTAAAGGTACGTATGTCAGGTAGGTAGGTACGTAGGTGATAGATTGGATAGGTAGGTGTTGTAGGCTAGGTATGTGGAAACTGTACAAAGATAGGTATGGTTGGTAGGTAGGTAGGTAGGAGTCCGGTAATGGGCCGACGCCGGGTCCCAAGCCCCGGGGGAAGAACGCAGAGGGACGGAATTGAAAGAAGTGGGAATGTAAGAACTTAGGTAATGTATGAAAAGAGAGGTTAGAGAAATATGACTGATAATTTTGAAGTATGGAGTGGGCAGTGGGTAAAATAGGGAATGCAATGGATGTACCTGGTGAATAGGACTAATGTAAAATGGCGGTACTCTGGAAAGGGTTATAGCTAGTTTGAGGGAAGTCGCAATCCAATGATTGCTGCTCGAAACGGGTACACTATACTACTAACCAAAAGCTGCAACTAGTATGTCGGTACGCCACTAACGACACCCGCCGAATACTAGTATCAGTCTGGCAGAGTGGTCAGCGAGTGAACGCACATAACTTATATGACTGTGTCTGTAGCACAGCGTAGTGAGTGATTCACATGTGTTATCCATCGTATCCTCAGTGTTGGGTAGCAAGCATGTACAGGGTAATTGCAACCCAAGGATATTTTATGCATGTATCATATTATGTCACTTATTGGCCTATATGTATGGTCTTGAATTGGTACCTATCGTTCTAACCTTTTCTCTTTGTTGTTCAGCCTTTAGGTAGGACGGCGCTGGGCTGGTCCTTCCTCCTTCCTATGGCTGTCGTGTTGTACACGTTAATCTTACGTTTTAACTTTGTCTTGTTACCATAAAATTTCAGTTTTTTCTGACCTTACTGTTCCCGCCTATTGTTATTCGTCGGTACCCTATGGCTATGACTACGGCTTGGATTTGACCATATGGCTTTTGTTTCTGTTCTTTTCTTCCATGGCTAGTACAAATAATGAAAATGCCTCGGGGGGCACTGTAGCGGGCGAGGAGAATATATGCCCCACTGGTGGACCTACGGAATCGGACTTGGACCTGCTCACGAACGCCGACTCCGACACACCTAATTGTTTAACTAATCTGGCACATGTCGACACAGAAGATTGCATGATGGTGAACGGAGATAAACTGGAGAGCCTAGCAGTTAGTACTGGTATGACGTGCAACAAGAAAAATTGTAAATGCTGCCAACTTTATATGGATGGATCACAGTTTAACAGTTACTATAATAATATTAACTTTAGTGTATGTACACCTGCGACGGTTATGCCAGCAACATGTAAGAGTCATAACTTAATTTACGTGATTACATGTGATGATTGTGGCATGCAATATGTTGGAGAGACTGGAAGACAATTGTCTAAACGTATGTATGAGCATAAACGAAGTATAACTATGCCAATGCTACTTACCGAAGATTTGCCGCACATTTCAATACAGGTTACTGCAAAACATTTCATGTACAAGTGATTGAAGTGTTACCAATAACAGGTGACAAAGTTCTGGACAGAAAAATTAGAAGACATAGAGAAGCTTATTGGATTAGACGTTTAAAAACTAAATATTCATATGGTCTAAATGAACTATTACTAGGAGAAAACACTAAATTTTCTGTTTTACATAATTTATTGATAAAAAAGAATATTAACATTACCAGCTCTAATAACAAATACAGAACAAATAGAAATAGAAAAAATTCTAAGCTCTTTACAACTGATGAAATTAAAGGTTTGTTAAATAGTAATAAACGACAACTATATAAGGTTCTCACACAGACAGGTATAAGACAGATTAAAAAGGTACTAGAAGTTCTCGAACATAATAATTCTAACCCTAACGATGACTTTATTAAGGATATAATTAACTGTCGTTTAGAGGATAAAACAATCTCTCGAAAAACCAAAAGAGATTTCATGATCATAAATTTTAGTAATAAGCTAATAGATAAGGTAAATTTTCAGTCTCTGTTTGATAAGTGTAAATAATATTGGTCTTACTTAAATAGTAGAACGCAAGCACACAATCCCTCAGTTTATTTCAAATATAAAAAACCTATTGCAAATGAAATATTTAATTATAAGGATACTATAAACTCCCTCGATTGTGATGCATGGTTGAAATCGTATTTTGAAAATGGTTTTTCATGCGATTGCCATCGATCTCAATTTAAGGATAATGTTCACAACCATATAATTACTGGTAATTATAAAGTATTAGAAAATGACACATTAGAATCCTTGTTCAGTAAGGGTCCTAAGTATAGAATTCCACAAAAATCTTGCAAACTACAAACTATTAAGGATACTTATGAAGGAATCAATAAATATATTGAAAAAATAATCAGGAAATATCATTGGGATAATCGAAAGCTGCATATATGTGGTAATATGGTAAAAACAGAAATTTCGTCTTTCATAAAGAATGTTACTATTGATAATAGCCCATACCACACATACGACTTACATAACTTGTTAAGCAGTTATAAGGGAAAATTTGTGTTTACTCCTGTAGATAAGGCCTCACAAAATATAGCTATCATTTGTAAAGAACTTTACATTTATTCTGTGTTTAAGGAACTGGGAATACTAAATACTACAAACAACAACACTTATCTTGAAATTCAACCAGATTATGAAAATACTATAATAAATAAAATAAATGCATTTTGTAAATCTCTTAATATCAGCTGTAATGACAACAACAAACTACCATTTATCTATATAATTCCAAAATTTTATAAAACTCCTATAAAATTCAGAACTATAATAGCTAGTCGTAACACTTCTTGTAGTCCTCTTTCCATTACTCTAGATAAAATGCTCAAGCTTATTTCCATAAGTAAAAAAAGGCGAAGTAAAATATTAGAGTGTACTACAAATTGTAATCCTTTTTGGATCATCGATAGCAATAAGCCCATACTAAAACACTAAAACAGTTAAATGGAAATAAAACGGCCAAAACAATTAATACTAACGACTTTACTACCTTGTATACTACATTGCAACATAACACTATCATTTCTGCTTTAAGCCATATAATAAACAACGAAGTGACTAACCGTATTCATATACGATATGGCAAAGCGTATTGGGGAAACGGTGCGCCTAAGTATACTACATACACTAAAACCGATATTATAAATATGTTACAGTTTTTAATAGAAAACACTTACTTTAAAATGGGCAACAAATTGTTTCTTCAACAAATTGGTATACCAATGGGAACAAATGCTGCCCCAACTATAACTAATCTAGCCTTAAACTATTTTGAGCATAAATTTATAACCGACAAAAATAATTCACACCTGGCTGAATTTCTTATCTACGTATATAGATACATTGACGATATCACAACCATTAATGACCACAACGTCTTGGAAAGAAATCAAACTAAAATTTATCCCCCAGATTTAGAAATAAATAAAGTTAATTCAAGTAATAAAGAAGCTAATGTATTAGACTTATAAACATAAGTATCTCTAATGAAACTTTCACTACTAAAATGTATGACAAAAGGGAAGATTTCGATTTTTGTACTTACAAATTCCCTCCCGCAGACTCTAATATATCCAGTAAAATCATAAAAAATACAATAATCTGTCAATTAACACGAATCTGTGAAATAAAGGACAAATTAATTCATCTCAGAAAAACTATAAAGATCTATTTGAAACTTGTCTGAATAGAGGACATTCAAAGAAGATGTTCTTACGCAGCTTAGACAAAACACTTAAACAACAAACATGGATCAAAGAAAAATTCCAACTTACTGATGAAAATAACGTAAGAACACATTATTTACTAATTAATTAAGAATGTATGGTATTTATTTGACTTATTTCAAAATATATTACGCCTTGTGCGTACTATTTACCAGGCTTGCCTGGAAATACTCTCTACTTTACTCTTACCTGTCTCAGCAATGAAGTCAGGGTCTATGTTTTTGTTTGCATGTATACACTAAACAACACGTGTGAATGGGACCACAGGGCAGAAACGCTTTTCAATTCCTTTTCAATCAGGGGGCTCAAAAAACCAAAAGCTGCAACTAGTATGTCGGTACGCCACTGACGACGCCCGTCGAATACTAGTATCAGTCTGGCAGAGTGGTCAGCGAGTGAACGCACATAACTTATATGACTGTGTCTGTAGCACAGCGTAGTGAGTGATTCACATGTGTTATCCATCGTATCCTCAGTGTTGGGTAGCAAGCATGTACAGGGTAATTGCAACCCAAGGATATTTTATGCATGTATCATATTATGTCGCTTATTGGCCTATATGTATGGTCTTGAATTGATACCTATCGTTCTAACCTTTTCTCTTAATAAAACAGGCAAATCTTAAGTACAGTATGAAATAACACGAAGGTTACATTTAGTTACTTCCCAAAAGTTTACTACTTTACTTTATTTACTTCACTGTAAATCTCATACTCTAGATAAGCTTCTGCATAGCATACTTTACGTAAGTACTTGAGTGGGGGGGGCTACGAATTTCACTAAAAGTTCCATGTTGGAAAAACTAGCTAGTCTTTTGCCATATAATAGTATTAGGTTTAGCGTAAAATAGTTTAAAGTGTGAAAGAATTCCATGCAGTGTAGCGTTCTGTGGAGCCATCAGAAGTTGGTGTTGTCGGTCCAAATCTCGACATGTCACGTACACAAACTTCGCCTCGCCCTGATCGCTATGCGCAAGGTACGGTACCCGAATTTTCCATAATTTGGTTTCCAGGTTATTTCCTAACAAAGCTTTTGCTAGCACACTAACCAGAAAACCAAAATCCTCGAAACTTACACACAGTTTGCCCCAATTAGAACCTAATAATTGGTGAAAAGCTGGGGTAGGCTGGGGGCTGTCAACGACGCACGGTCACCTCGCAACCTTTTGCCAAATTGCAAATTTTGACCTGTTATTGCTGATGAAGCAAGCAACGCTTCAAAGCCGGAATGCTGTTAATATTTAGTACTATAACAATAATCATTTGTGGCAAAAGTGACAAAATCGGTCAAACCGTTAATTTACCAGAGCGGAAGAAAGCATTTTGAAAACACCCATTTTTCGATTGGCATCCTGCCAAAAACAGTGTATATGATATATATTGTTGCCCACCCTAAACTTTATTACTTTGATATGTTGGCTAACGTTTGGGGGAAAAGTAGCTCTCTCCAACGATGTCGTGCCAACCCCTTCGTAGCCCCCCTTAACTATTTGCAACATACTTAGATAGAACTGATGCACTCTTAACAGAAGCGGAAGAAATCATGAAATCGTTTGGCATTGGCTGAGAGCAGAAAGGCTGTAGGAACGACCTTACGGTCATACGACGTAGATATGCATTGTCCTACGTATTGTTTCGGTCATAGATTTCATACCACAGTCAGTAACGTCTTCACCACAGAGCAACATGCCTGTCATGATCTCAGCGATTGGTTTTTCAAGCTGACGTATAGAATTCAGCTGCAGCTTCCAAAACCTGTTGAGGTAATACTCAAGTTTGGCAAGAAAAGAATGAAACCCCTGGACAAAATGCTCATTGGGTGGATTTGAGTCAATAAAGATATAGAAACTTTAGAAGTTGTAATGTCTCTCAAATTAACCGCAGGTTTCTGAAATTTAAGGTAGCGCCTTGTCAGAGATTGCTTGTTAATTTTTGGGGAAAATGTGGAAAATTCATTTTGGTAGACAGCCATTTAAAATGCCCAGAAATGATGGAAATGGATTCCACAACAATACACTGACAAGACACAATAGAACGAAGTTAGCAAAGTTACAGGGATACTTAGTGAGGGAACAAACATAGGGAAAATACAACAATTAAGAACTTAGCTGAGTCTCATAGAATTCAGAAACACCCGATGCAATAGTATACATACTTGAACATAATTTAATTTGCCAAAACAAGTGCATACTCCTGGTGAAAAATAAGTAAAACAGAAAGTGCTATATTATGTAATGCGATGTGATGTAACAATAACATTAAGTAAAATATCATACAATTCAAAAAATTTTCAAAAATGAAAAATAAACATCCTTAAAACAACTTCAAAGTTGAACAGTAATTCAAGTGAAAAGTGAATTTTATAAGCATTTTATGAACTAAAAGAATTTTGATACAGCTCAAACATTACAGATATATACAATCTAAGTGCCTAATGCACATCTGGGATTTTAGTGACGATGAAAACTTAACAATTGGTCAAAGTCTTTCGGCCCTAATCCCTCAGGCCCTGACCAATTGAAAGTGTGAAAATTTGAATGTGGTCTACAAAAATAGACCAGGGCGGGATTAGGACCCATATGCTCATCATCAGAGAGATCCAGTACTTTTTGGTTGATATAATTATATCAAATGGGAATATGTACTGGTTGGGCCAGCTCCTACATATGTAGGAACCAGAGTCATATGAGTCTAATCCTACCAATCATACATTCGTAGAATTATCTCTTGCTAAATATGTACGATTTAAGAATTGACAGTTTTATAGCATAAGCAAGAGGAGAATTAAGAATAAAAGGTACGATGGACCGTAAATTTAAAGAGACATTGTATTGGGCGATGTGCCCTGTTACAGGGAAATTCCCTAAAAAGCATGAAAATAGAAAAATTGCTGGGCGAGTAAAGCCCGAAAGTTACAGTGGGCAAAGCCCAAGTTACAGTGGCCAAAGGCCAAGTTACAGTGGGCATACGCCCGAGTTACCTGCAATAAGAAAAGCATAAATAATAACAATAACAATAGCAATAACCATAACAGTATACAACAACAAGAAGAAAACAAAAATACTAAATTTCAAGAAATGCTTTTATATAATTTATGTACAAGTCTGGGGTGGAGCCATATTTATCCTTGATATCAGTATTAGAAACAATACTGCATCTAAGAATGTACTTGCAAAATTTTTTGGAGTATCCTCTTAGCACTAACATATTCTTAAGCTTATCAAGACCAGCAATAAAGTCATCCAGTAGATCACAGATTTTGACAAATCGGGCAACTTGACATATGACAGTATTACAAATAATGTTTTTGCTGATATTACTACCATTCATAGGAAATCTATTGATATTGAAGGGAAAATCGTCACGTTTATCATATAGTTTAGTTATAAATTTATTACCAGAGATGCAAATACTTAGGTCTAATACGTCTGCTTGCTGGTTAGAGGTATTAACTTTATTTAATTCAAGTTCCGGAGAGTACATATCATGTTTTATTATATCAAAATAATTGTTATCATTAATAAGTGTCATGTCATCAATATATCTACCTACCACTTCAAGACATTTATTATTATCGTTATTACGGTTATTGCATATATAACTATATTCCATTTGATGTAAAACTAAGTTAGCTATGTTGGGAGCAGAGTTACTTCCCATAGGTATTCCTATTGTCTGTTTAAAAATAAGATTACCACATGTAAAATATAGATTATCTAGAAGGAATTTTATGTGATTTATAAGTGTAGGGTAGGTTATTGTATTAGCTGGATTACGGCCATAGCCCCAACGCATTCCTAAATATGTTAAGTGCATAGGATTACGCATAGTATTATATAACAATTTATCTAACGCATTTATAATAGTGTCATGTCTAAGATTAGTATAAAGTGTAGTAAAGTCATAAGTATTTATAGTATTAGCTGAGTTAGACATGTTGATTTTCTTAATAGAATTTAAGATAGGTTCATTATTATCTATAATCCAATACGGATTACAATTGTAAATACTTTTTATTAGTTTACCATATCTTTTCCTACTTTGTTTAACCAATGTTAAAGCTTTATCAATCAAAACAGATAAAGGTTTAGTAACAGCATTTCTGCTAGCAATAATAGTACGAAATTTGGTAGGAGTTTTATGGAACTTAGGTATAACATAAATGTGTGGGAGCTGTTTAAATCCATTACTATTAACATTATTACAACAATAGTATTTGAGAATTGAGTTTATGATATCGGATTGGGGAGAGTTAACCTGACAATACGTGTTAGAGTTATTTATATCGAGAATGCCTAATTCCTTGAGTACGACCTGGATATAATAATTTTTACAAACAACAGCAATATTTTGATTAGCTTTATCCACAGGACAAAACACATACTGACGATGCAATGACTTGATGCTACAAATAAAGTCCTGGATAAATGTAGAGCTGGTTACGTTACTATTATAATTAAGTCCCACAAGTTTAAGTTTTATCTCGTTTAGGATAATATCCGACCAATGATTAAGTTTATCTAAATCCCATTGATATTTTTTATTTAATTTTTTAATATACGCATTGAATGCCTGAACTATACTACTATAGATATCTTCATTACAGTATGATTTAGTGAACCTGTATTTAGGACCATATGTAAGTATCTGAGATACGGATTTATTCTCTATAATATTTAGGTCGCCAGTTAATACATGGTTGTGGTGAATGTCTTTATAAGAGCTATTACTGCAGTTACAAATGAGTTTATTATTAATAAAATCATTTACATATTTATCCACATCGAGTTCCTCTATAGTTTGTTTGTAATTATATATTGCACTGCCTACAGGACTATCATATTTATAAAATATTTGGGGATTGAAAGCATTACATTTACTCAATTCAAAAGGCCATTTGCTATAATTATCTTTAAATATTTTATTTAGATTAATACGGTCAAAGACTTTGTTGTACTTAACAATTAAGCATTCCTTTTTAGTTTTAGTGTGTTTAGCTAAATGTTTCTTTAATAAATTTAATTTACCTTCGCACATATCCTGAATAATTTCATATTTAGGGTGGTTGATATTACATTCATTACGATTAATGATATATTTTACCTGTTTTTTGCTAGCTTTATTTATAAAATCATAAATAAATTTATTAGTTGCATCATCCATATATAATAAGTCCACATCCTTACTATTGACCATATTTGCATTTTTATTTAAGCGATTAGTTTTATTAAATTTTTTATTTATAGTAGTAGTATTATCTCTAACTAAGAGATTCTCAAATATACTTTTATTAACATCCTCTCCTTTTAACATGTCATTTAAGCCATACGGGTATTTAGTTTTAAGTTTACGTATCCAGTATGCTTCACACATTCTTCTGTTATAATTACATTCATTTAAATTATCGGAATCTGTTAACTTTGATATAATTCTAATATTAAAAGTTTTGCAATTACCTATATTAAAATGGGCAGACAGACGCTTACAGTTAGACTTATCAGGATTATTTACATTATAAAGATGTTCAGACAGTCTACGTTTCAACTTCCTACCAGTTTCACCAACATATTGTAATCCACAATCATTACATGTAATAAGATAGACTACATTACATGAATTACAGTCAATGCTATAACTAGTTTGATTAGCTACATTATATAGTTTATTGCTATAATATCCTGTAAAATTCTTATCTGTAATATATAGTTTACAAGTTCTGCATCTACTTTTGTTACATATACTAATGTTGCTTGATATTGGGTCTATATCAGAATGGGGAGGAGGTATAGACTGGCTAGGACTGTTGAGCAGATGAGGACTATCTCTCCTTGATGCCCGGTTATGAGAGCGGTCCGAGGTCGAATCCATAATATCACCGGTTGGGCTTATATTCTCCTCCCGCGATACCGAGCCCATGGAGGCATTCTTCATATAAGGACTAGTCATAATGAAATATAAAAAAGCAACAGGATCATACGTTCAGGTTCATATTGTAGTCAGTAATCATTGTTGTGGGCAACAGGAGAGAAAGGAAGCATGGTGAGGACATATAGGCTATATATGGGGCAAAATATGCTAAATAAAAGTGGAGACACAGAACAAAAAGTTTAAAAATACATAACATTAATAAACAAGAGAAACATAACGTGAAGAGAATTAAAGCGTGGATAGACAGTGCCAGGTGAATGCAGGAAAAAATTCTCGCATCTATCGACCGACTGGCTACGGCAATCCTGAAACGGTCAATTTTGTTTTACCGAAATTTCTCTAGTTTGCGATCTGAACAAAACGTCTATTCAGAATTGAACAACGTATCAGTATAATATGCTACCCCTTATATATATTTCGTATTTATATTTCATATGAAACAGCGTACTATTTTGTTTCTCTTAATACTGCCAAATCTTTTACTTCTTTTGGCACTGCAAAACCACAGTCATGAGAAATCCTGTAGAGTAGCGTAGACAGACAGCAGGGACGAGTGATGTAAATAATGCTGTATTAATTAATGCAACATGGTTGGTGAATACATTTTTAATAGATCAGAAATAAACCAAATTTCAATATAGCTTTCCCGTGTCCGTTTCAAGGCAGCTTTTGCAGTCACTATTAACATGATGAAGTTTACGAGAAAAAGTAGTCATATATTTAACGGATAACTGCCAACCAAATCATTGCAAATTTATGCCATTAGTGAATAGACTAGATAAAAGCCCTTTTATATCTAGTCATAAAGTTTATGTAGTTTACCGGCCAACATTCAGCACAATGCATTGTTCGATTCTAGTGTTTACAGTTTTTCTTTTGGTTTCCAACGTTGGAGAATTTGTGGCTCCTGTCTCAGCCTTCAGACCACCACACCACTTTGAGCACGGTGGATTGGGGCAAGGTCCATATCCACACGACAGCGTAGTCTATCGTCGATCCGTAGCTAGACAGCGGCCACTACGAGACGCATCATCCTCATGAATAATGCTGGTACCAGAATACAATTGTGTGATTTTGTGAACACTCGCTTGTATCTATTAAATGGCATCTACGGAAATTAGTAGCCACCAGTACCAGTACTGATGTAGAAATAAAATACTTCGTCATGGCCTTGGCTTCTGTAGAAATAATGCTTTAAAATGTGGGGGGTTTGTTGTCGCTATAAAGCCTGAGGTAAGGAGGTGGTGGTATCCTTTTGTGCAGTGTTATTTGGTGATTTTTTAAAACGCTATAACTTTCGCGATTTTAGGAGTTGGAAAGAGCTATATACTTCGTTTTAAAGCTTATCAAGACTTCGTACAACACTTTTTACGGAGTTTTAACAAAATTAGCAAAACATCAGCAAAAAATTACTGACAACCGCTAAAGATAGACCAAAAATTTTCGAACATCGATTTTTCAAACAGTAGAATCGGCCAATAGATCTTTTTGTGCCACGATAATATGAAGGACATATGGTCGAGTCGAGGGACGTTTTTTTGGTTTTGGCTCAGCAGGTCTAACGGTCGAAAAAATCGGCCAAGTGCACGGTATCACGAAACCTCAAAACTTCGTGTTGAGTTTTCTTGCTACTCGAAACGTTTTAGCCCAAACTAAAAAACGTCCCTCCGCAGAAGTGCGAATTTCCACTCTGCTGAGATCTCCGGAATCCGTTAAGTAGTTTTTAGGAAATCAACGTTCAAAACAAAATAATCGCAATTTTGCCAAAATGGTTTTTTTCGATTGACGTGCTGATATTTAAGAAATCCGTGGCAAAGTATGAGGGCAATCAGAAAACTTGTCATTAGGGTATTTGGTATATCCCCCCAGTAGAGGGGATTCGAAAGAATTTGAGATGAAGTGCCAGCTTTCACTTTCAAAGATTCAGGACTTTGTGCTCTATCATTTATTACGCAGTAATATTGCTTATTCACATTTGTATTCTCTCAGTCACTTATTGAAACTGAAATTATTTTCGGTTGGGTGACCTACACCTACAACTAGTGATGTTTACGCTGGCCTGTTTAGTTTCAGTTTCAGTTTCAGTTTCAGCTCCACTTTCAGACAGGTTTCAGTTTCAGCAAGAGTACATAATAGATAAGAGTATGACAACAGGCAGGCTCTCTGTTATCAGAGCAAAAACTATGCTATGCGCGCTATCGGCTAACCCCCCCCCCCCACAAATTGACCCCCTCTCACACCGCCCCTATATGGGTACATAGTTCCAAACGGGGGTCGCTCACTCGCGTAGTATGTTTTCTACATGCATATGTTAAACATACACGCTTGCACCCTGTTCCCAAATTAGGCCTCGGTTAAATATAACGTGTAATTATGCAAAGCAGTGAGCGACCCCCGTTTGGACCCCGTACCCATATAGGGGCGGTGTTAGAGGGAGTCAATTTGTGGGGGGGGTTAGCCGATAGCGCGCATAGCATAGTTTTTGCTCTGATAACAGAGAGCCTGCCTGTTGTCATACTCTTATCTATTATGTACTCTTGGTTTCAGTTTCAGCTCAAAGTCGGTTCTAGTTACAGTTTCAGTTTCAGTTTCAGTTTCAGCTCTTGGTTTAGCTTAGTTTCAGTTTCAGTTTCAGCTCCAAATCTGTTATAGTTTCAGTTTCAGTTTCAGTTTCAGTTTCAGCTCTGATTAAAATGAGTTTCAGTTTCAGTTTCAGTTTCAGCTCTGACTAAAATGAATTTCAGCTTTCTGTTTTCCTCTATTTTGTTTTTATGTTATGCTAATAAATTTATTAACTAATAACCCTAATTTAGCTTCCATTCCTAATTCTGAACTTTCACATAATATCATGTTTGTGGCGGCAGATCACTGCGGTATAATTGTCGGTATATAGGCGAATGCAGCATAAATAGTGTTGTCACGTTAGCGAAAAATCCGGGCCGGGCCCGGGCCGGGCCGTTCCTAGACATCCGGGCCGGGCCCCGGGCCGGGCCAGGCCCGGCCCGAGCCCGGCCCGGATTTCGGGCCCGAAACAGGCCCGAGGTCGGCCCGGAGTCGGGCCCGAAACCGGCCCGTATCGTCAAAATTAGTAAAAACGATTTTTGATGTAGTTTTTAGCAGATAATAAACATAAGTAATCGGAAATAAATGTAAAAATAATATACAATAATGTATCGGCATTAACTTTGCAATGTCTGTTAATCTAAAATAACGCTTTATTATGAACTGTATTAACTTCCTTTGCTTGTCTTTTGAATTTTTATAAACGTCTTTTCAAGAAACGAATAGGCATAATAAAGCAATGCATCACTCAATAATCTCATATCATTGAAAGCATTTCAATAAACCCGATTTAGGTATAATTCGAGAACGGTATCGAGCTCTAATGGAGTAAAACTGTCAAACCCAGAACGATGTTTTTAAATAATACTTGATATTTATTATCTAACGTCTACTTTTCAGTTCAATTGAAATGAAAAAGCTTCTTGTTTCAAGGATTCTCCGAAAAATTTGGTGTTTTTCTATTCATTTATATAAATTTTTCCTTTGGCCCGGAAACGGCCCGGGAAAAAATCCGGGCCTGTTTCGGGCCGGGCCCGAAAAAAATCCGGGCCGGGCCCGGGCCGGGCCGCTCCGACCAAATTTTGATCCGGGCCGGGCTCGGGCCAGGCCCGGCCCGGGCCCGGGGGCCGAGCCCGAAACAGGCCCGGATGACAACACTAAGCATAAAGCACAAATAATCAATTACAACAATTATATTTCCCAGTGAACACTTATGTAACTGCGACTTTACTAAAAAATTAAGTTGCAGCATCCTAAAATGAAAGAATTCATTGCATTAATATGTATTAACCCTAAATTTGGTTTTCTTTTTAGTTGCTGGAGCTGGGGTCCTAGTTATTATGTATATATTCATTTTACAAAAATGTTGTTAATTACGTCGGGCTAAGCTTAATCTTCTGTTCAATGAAGAATTATTCTGAAAAAGCAAATTAGTTGGAATCCGATCAAATAAACACTGCCATACAATTGTATTTTGACATTCTAATGCACTAAGTTAAACTTATATATGCACAAACGTTTTAATGCAGCACTATATTTACTTCAAACCTCTGTTGATTTAAACAGTAAAAGCACTAGTCAAAATTTATATTTATTCTAAGGCTGGAATATTACGTGCTGGGAACGTGACCGAGTTTTTGATGCACTCGTTTACGCTAAGGATGCGTACGCTGGAGCTGAAACCTATTTCAGCTTCAGCGAGAGCTGAAACCCATTTCAGCTTCAGCGAAAGCTGAAACCTATTTCGGCTTCAGCGAGAGCTGAAACCAGTTTCAGCTTTAGCGAGAGCTGAAACCAGTTTCAGTCTTAGTGTAGAGCTGAAACTGTTTCAGTTTCAGTTTCAGCCCCAGAATTGTTCTAGTTTCGGTTTCAGTTTCAGCTCAAAATTTATTTTAGTTTCAGTTTCAGTTTCAGTTTCAGTTTCAGCTCTCACTTCGACTAAGTTTCAGTTTCAGTTTCAGCTCCAAACCCGTAATAGTTTCAGTTTCAGTTTCAGCAACTGAAACTGAAACATGTACAAGCTGAAACTAGGTTTCAGTTTCAGTTTCAGCTGCTGAAACATCACTACCTACAACCCAGTTGTCTTTTATATAGACTATTAGAAGTGCTAATGAAACGAAAACCGATGTCAGAAATTTACTAACTTCAGTTAGAAATACAAGATCAACCATTTTCAGTCCATATACATCCTCCAAACTTTGGGGAGGGAAGGACCTGTTTGCCTGAGCCTACATCCTACTCCTAGCCCTAACCGACTAGTTATACCAAACCAAACCACAATATTTAATAATTACCAAGCACAAACAAGTCCAAATATCACTCCAACACAGAAATATATCAAATTGAAAAATAAGATAACAAAATATTATATATAACTGTCAGTCACATATCATTTTATTCCCATTTAATTCAGCAAACGCAAAAAGTTCAATAAATTGAATGAAATAGTGTTATCTTCTCATCCATTCCTAACGAAGAGCGGTTCCATCAAACAAATCCAAAGTTTCTAGCCTTGATGGAAATAAGGAGTTTCTGAGCCATAATCTGCCGAGAGGAGTAGAGGGGGAGATAGAGTCGAGATATGCAGGTGTTGGCCGTTGGGAGGTGGTGGTCGTCCGCCGGTCGAATCAGGATGCTCGGGAGAGGCTGAAATCCTTCCTCACTGGACGGGAGGCCCGGTGTCCCAGTCCAAAAGTGAACCAAATCCTAAACAACAGTAGGAAACAAACATTTATATATTAGAAAATCGACAAATCTCAAGGAACTAATTAATTTCACAACTATAAGATATCTACCAGCGAGCGAAGCCCTTCCGAGTTGATTTTTAGGGATCGAAATTCCTGTTCTACGATTAACCCTATAACCCCCCTCCCCTTCGGGGACTGTCAGAATATCAGACTGACCTGTCGCTCCGTTGGGGTCATTCGAGCCACGGTTTGCCAGAACCACCGTTTACAGCGGGCAATCTCATCCGCACTGGAGTTGCTCTCGTCAGAGTAGGAGGTGAAACTGCGCAACATCGTCACATCAATGTCAGAGCCCCCGTTCAGGATCAGACGCAGGTCCTCTGCAGTCAGACCCGACAGAGAGCCGGTCGGCAGCACATCATAGACGCCCTGTTTCAGTTGCTGAAGTAATAAATGTAAATACATTACATGGTATAAACAACATTTAAAACAAAATAAAATTTAACTAATCTAAATAAATGTTAATAAATGGAAGGCAGCTCTCCAGTTGACACACACAATCCACAACAAAAAGATATATGGTACCTCCAAAGCCTTTTCAGCCGTTCGAATGAGACGCTGCTGAACATAGAGTTCCAGAAATTCCAACAAATTTTCACTGGTCACCGGAATCTCCGCGCCACCCGGTTTCAGGTCCACACGACCACCGCCCTGGAAAAAACGTAAAACAAATGGGAGAAGATGGAGGGATATGTGCAGTTAGCAGCAAACAAAGTAAAAAAGTACGCAGTACAAAAACACCAGTCCGGCAACGCTACAACATCCCCACAAACACATTAGATTAAACTCTAAAACGAGTCGTTAGTTTAAATCAACTCACTGTCTTCCTAAAATTCCAAACTTTAAACAAAGAACAGACTTAACGCCTCCAGCAGAAGCTACCGAGTGGTTGCTTGCCCTCCCCTCATTCTTGCCTATTCCGGCTTTTCTGAATGATATGCTGCTGGCTGGCGAACTACGAAGACGTGTGCTGGACTTCAGATGGTTGATGTGCCTCATATAGCCTAGGCTTACCAGCCCGGAAATTACAACAATAAAAATGACCGCACAGGACTGTAATTTTGTACAAAACTTTTGCTTAAGGTGGTGATTCCTTTTGGAGACATCAACTTTGAACCCTTATTACTCATTCATTACTTGGACATAAGAAGCCATTTTTATATCAAAATGGAGCATAACACTTTCTCTTTTAATGAATGCAATAAATCGAACTTCTCTTTTCGGAAACTATTTTACCGCATTCTTGAAGTACTTTAATTTTCCAGATTTTTTGTAGACTAAAGTAAATTTTTTCGTGAGGCATCGGCTACATCATTCGATTCCACTATCAAATAGCTGGGGACACTTTTTTAATTATCATGAAATCACTCTGCGTTATGAAGAAATTAGCTAAAATGTTTGCGCAACATGGGTCTTGCCTACTTTCCCAACTTTGGCAAGCGGCCACTTTAGCTAGAAAGCAGCAATCGGGGCAACTAAAAAAGGGTCCCTGGGTATTTTTGTGTAAACCACGTCCACTAAGTGGCAACCCTCTAGCTTGCATAGTAAATGCTCCACAATCGCTGGAAAAAATTTGGTCATGTTTTTGGAAAAACTACATTTTTTGTGATAGCAGCTCACGGGATAGCAGTTGGAAGATTGTCATGCCTAGGATAATCGGTCTCGACGAGACCTTCAAATCGACACCCTTAGTTTAATTTTACTTCCTGTGTAGCTCAAGAAATGGTACATTATTTGATTTCTGCAAAAATGACAAGTTTTCAACGCAAAAATAAGAAACTCGGCTATATCTCACAATAGAGAAGAGCCAGAAAGTTGCTTCCATGTAAATTGTTGTATCCATGTAAAAATGTAAAGCGCAACGAGATCTTTCAAATGAGTATAATCACAACGATGCAGTTGCTGCTCAATTGTCAGAAATTAGCAAAAACCGTCCTGAACGGAAATCTCGAAATTTTGAAGCGGGATTGCGCGGAGGGTGTTAGAACCCCAAATGAATTTATTTTGGAAAGTTTCATCAAATTTGTTGTTGTTGTTGTAAATGCCGGGCTCGTCGACCGATCGATCGGCCATATGAGGACACATCCGTATCCACAAGTCCAGCACACGTCTTCGCATTCGTCAGACCATGTATCCAAGACAGGATAGAATGGGTGGGCTGGCCAGCTCGGTAGCATAGTTTAAGGACAGGGGATTGACGAATGTGTTGATTCGACATGACGGATGTCATGCTCCCGGAAAAAGTGGGATCATTTCGCGCCGTTGACAAGACAGATGCCAAGGAGCACCTGTGGGGATCTCCATTTTGATGGGGTCCGTGTCCATCGGATTCCCCACGGAGGCGAGTTCCATTGCTCCTCTTTCATCAAATTTCATCTTGGTTTGAGCCGTCAACCAACAATATGTGCCCAAAAGGAATTACCACGTTAAGCAGTGCATATATATACCTCTTCTGGAGTCAGATCAATAGAAAAGATCAGATCCGCAGCCGCGACTGAGTCGGACTCAGAGGTGGCCAGACCACGCAGGGACTCAAACAGAGGGCCGTCGAAGAAGGCCAAATCGTACCAGGTAATGGGACGACCCAGGATATACTTTAGGACATGACGACACAGACGGAGGGGGAACATCTCATTCTGTAGAAGGCAAAGGCCAATCAAACTAGAAACAGGAACAACGGGAAAAAAGATCAACAACGATTAAAAATGCTGAAAAAATAATTGTAAAATACGTGTACACTACTATACATTGGGAATATTGTAAAACGTGATTACATTATGATTATGTAAATTTCAAGAAAACTACAAAAAGATCAACATGATTAAAAATGCTGAAAAAATTTAATAGTGTATTAACATTGGGAATATTGTAAAACACATATTTTTATGTAAATTTCAAGGAAAACAAAAAATTTTGAATCCCCTCCTTTCTGAAAAAAACAAATAAAACGATCCCCCCTTCCACATCCTACAAAAAATCATCTTACTGACCGTCCAACATTTCTGAAAGCATTCTGTCTTTCCGGTGACTGTTTCCCCGGCCGAGGCGCCAAGAAACCACTGGAGCCTCCGTTGGTCTGGAAAAAGAGGGGACTATCATCCAGTAGTGGGTTCTCCTCGGAAGAGCCTGGAAATAAAAAATCTCGCCGTCAACCAATCAAAACTACCAATAAATGTTTAAAAATATACCAAAGGCATACAATACTATGCCTCTACTGGGTTTATTTTAGGCGAAAAAAGTGGGGGGAGCCCCCCCCTCACAATTGGGGGAGGGAGTGGTCGAAAAGCGGGGGGATTAAATAATCTGAAAATGCCAAAATAACCAGTTTTCTACACATACATACTGCTAGAACTATGCTAAAAAGTGCTCAGCAATTGAGTTTGAGCACCAAAATAAATGATTTTTGACCAAAAATTCCGGCAAAGCCGGAAAAATTTTGATCAAAAATCCTCGAAATTTGGCATTTTCTGGGCACCTTATAGTGAGTGGGCGGGGGGGAAAGAGGTCGAGTGGGGGGAAACCCGAAAAGTGGGGGGGGGCGCCCCCCACTAAAGTAAACCCAGACCTAGAGTTTCTCAGACTACATTTTCACTTGTCAGAGCAGATATTGAGCCAAAAGGTAACAATGCTACATGTATTTATTGCTTCCTAGACAGACACATACCGCCTTTAGTCGAGGAACTATTTCCATCCCCGGAGCCGCATGTACCACTCTGACCCTTCTCACCAGAACTGGCATTCCCCCCAGTTTCACCTCTAAAACACAACGAAAAACATGACATTTACAAGAAAAAAGCAATACACCTTCACCTCTAAAATTTCATAATACATTAAGAAAACTTTGTTACAGCAAACTCCATAATAGAAACACTGAAAAATCTTCCGAAAACTTTCTAAGAGTATTTCATGGGAGCCTTAACGATTATTACGGGATGGGATCCATCCTTACTGCTGTGAGAGTATCATATCGGCAGCCTCCTCAACGTGAGTGGTCAGCGATTCCTCGTTAGCCAGCAGTACAAGAATTTGATGGGGCGGGAGGGCCAACAGCATACCAGTAATTTTTCCAGCCAATGCCTAAAATCCGCAAAATACTATTATCATAACAATATATTATATTATATACGTATATACGTATATTATAATAATATATTATACTATAATATAAATCCACATAAATCCGCATAATATTATCATCGAATCTCGATGTCTACACCAAGAAGGTATCCAAGAAGGTAAATAAAACGCCACGAATTGGGCAATTGACATACTAACATAATTTTTCAAGTAATGTCAAAAAACAATTATATAACATTCATTCATAATAAAATAGAAAATAATCAAACAAACCTATACTACAACCACGTCATATTATTAGTACGTGTACATACCGGTCTAAGATTTCTAACTTTAGGATAGAGTCGTTCTCCGATGGCCATGCGACTGGCTTCACTGTCCTCACCAAAACCTGCAGAAAAAACAAAGACAAACTTTTCACACCTTTATTTACACAAGTTAGCATTTTAGAGAAACTTCTTCCCAAATGGAATATGACTGGGATAATGAGCCCAAGATGGTCAAAACATAAGATCAGATAAAAAGACCAAACTGCAAAATAATTACTATAAGCAAAACCAACAATTAACTAGCAAGTTGATATTTTTATACTAACATGCTATTCAGTATATTATCAAGAGTAAAGATCCATTCATGCTTTAATGATGAACCCTAGTCCACCCCACTCCCCCCACTTTACTGATTACAAACAGAGCAACAGAAAAGCAGACAACTCACTGTCAGATTAATTATCTGTGGGTGTATTGATTCCACGATATCTTGCTCGGTTGGAAATAGACTTAGGAATGTGCCGTGCCGGCCGAGTGGTTAAGGCGTTCGAGTTTGGATCCGATAGTCCGAGGTTCGAATCCCCGCTGCCACAAGGCTTTCACACATCCCCTTGAGCAAGGGACTAAGCACATATCGGTTCGCCGTGGGCTCTAGCCAACCCAGCTATCCATCCTTAGTTGGTCGGTAAATGGGTACCACTTATGTGGGAAGGTAACAGGAGACCGTGTAGGGCGTCTGCCTTGAGGAGCTGGCCCCTCCTCCACGGTTGTAGTCATTAGTTGAGGTGACACTCCTGGCTCAAGGGCTGTGTATCCGGGGATGAGCACCGGCACTAGCGTAGCCAGAAAAAAAATTCGGAGGGGGGCAAGCCAAAATGCTCGGAAATTTCTTTCGCAACTGAACAGTTGGTGAAAAAGTTCAAGTAATGTCTAGTGTTTTTTGAGATATTTTCGTTCAAAAGTAGCGCCGCAGGCGAAACTTTTTCGACATATTTATTCACGCTACTACTACTCATTAAAATTTTTTTCTTTAGTCTCTGATTTCGGGGGGGGCAGGCCCCCCTCGCCCCCCCCCCCCCCGGCTACGCGCCTGAGCACCGGCACCCTAGACCCTGACAAGGGTAGGAGAATTCTCCGAGGGTTACCTTTACCTTTACCTTTAACAGAACTTAAAATTAGCTTATATTTGACAGAGAATATTGCAGGGCATATTACACTGATTAGGTAGGAACTTTGCCCTCGCTCCGCTTACCAGTATAGGAACCAGGACCCGGAGCACTCAGTGTAGAGTCATCCCTAGCCGCCTCTGAAGACGCCTGCTGTTGTGGTTGATGTGAGGCCGGAATGAAGGGTGGCGGGTCCAGACTGAGTGGATAGCGTCGACTGGACAGACTCCCAGCGCCGCCGCCAGAACTGAAGGAGCCACTGCCGCCTGTGAGGGCGCTGCCACTGGAACGACGTCGGGCCAGTTCCCGTTCACGTTCACGATTACGCAGACGATTCAGAAGCTCTACACAAAACACAAACACAATATTATGGAGCCTTTAAAAACAGCACAAGAGATGTATGTAACTTTCCCAAATACTATTAGTATGCTAAACTGTCAAAACTGTATTATACACAATAGGAGAATTTTCTACACAGAATCATATTTTACGAAAAAAATTAGTCAACCTTCAAAAAGAAGAGTAGAATTAGAAAGAAACGTACGATGCTGTACTCTACTGGTAGCCGTTCCAACCTGACAATTTTCCAGATTTGGCAAACGCTCCAGTGATATGATGGCCTGCAAACAAAATTTAATACCAATATTAACCTGACATTCATTCCAAAAGTTTCTAACTTCACACTTAATGCACAGAAAATTTCACTCTAAAAACAACCCACAATTTTTTGGCTTTTTTTTCTGTAACCGTTTCTGCATCGTCTCCCTTTGTACCCAAACCTCGCCCCCCCCCAAAAAATTTGAAATAAACCAAAGCTCCACCCCTCTTTGAAAATCAAAGTCTAACCTCAGCCACAGCGGCATAAAAGGATCGAGCCACACCAGAACCTTCCCCGGGTTCATCCTTGAAGGTGACCTTGACCTTCTGTACGGCCATAATCGGAGTGGAGGAGAGACCGTAGCGTCGATTGTAGCACTGATTCAACTGTTTGATGGTTTGCTGGAGCAGGAGGGCTGGCTCACGATCAACCTAGACAAGAAAACAGAAGTATAATACAAAGGGAGGAGAGATTTATGACACAAACATAACACAAAACACAAACATAACACAAAACACAAAACATGCACACAAAACAGATAAATTTAATTCGTTACAACTATAGGTACTAAAACAATACAAAAATGTGGAAAAAAGATGACAAAAATGCTCCTCCGTCGACAGACGTTAGTAAAATACATAGAGTTCTTGCACTAGGCAAAACTCTACTTTTTGGGCATAGATGCAGTTCGAGTCTCACCAGAGGAGGTCAAGACATTTTCGGGCTCTTGGCGAACTACAACTACAATTTCTTTTATTTTATGAAGATATTGATACTGTACACTGATCTATAGTACGACCAAAACCTGTGTGTGCAAACTTCGACCGTTTATAGCAGATTAACCTTTGGAGTAAACCCCAACAATGTATATATTTTTAGAATCCTCAGGAACCCGAGATTTCGAAAATTCAGAAAAATCCCGAATTCCGGGTTTCATTCACGGAAAATCTAAAATTTTTAGTTTTTCGCCCAATTTTTATCGCAATCAAAATTTTGTTTTTACCATCGAATAGAGCTGGTCCTGCCGCATATTTTCGCTCTCAGAAATTTTTCACGAAAATGCACCCAATTTCCGGAATTCCGGGTTTTTAAAATTTCAGGATTTTAAAATTTTTTCCAAACACCACAATATGGGGATCATTCGAAAGCTCTTATCGAGCAAAACAACTTTTGTAATAAGAACCAACTCGCAGAAATGAGCCCATTTCTCGGAATTCGCTAATACCTTCCATTAATAATAATAATTAATAATAATACCGAATTTCGGGAATTGGCTGCATTTTCAGACATTGGTTCTATTACTAGATGTGTTCAGCTCGATAAGAGCTTTCGAATGATACCAATATTGTGGGGTATTGGAGAAAGTTTTGAAAATCCGGAAATTTTGAACACCCGGAATTCTGGAAATTGATTGCATTTTCGTGAAAAGCTTGTAAGAGCAAAAATATGCAGTTGGCCCAGCTCTATTCGATCGCGGAAACAAAACTTCGATACCACCAAAAATTCGGCGAAAAACTAAAAATATTAGATTTTCCGTAAATGAAACACCGAATTCCGGATTTTGCCGAATTTTTGAAATCTCGAATTCCAGACGATTCTAAAAATATATACATTGTTGGGGTTTACTCCAAAGGCTAATCCTGCCATAAACGGTCAAATTTTGTACACACATTTTTTGGTCGTACTATAGTACAGTAGAAACAAGAATTAGCCTGTAACATACACGTCATGCTGCGTGAGAAGTCAACTCACCTCCAATGTAAGATCCTTATTCTGATGGGAACGAAGCTTTTCCATCTCCTTGCGAAATCGAGATTCGCGAATCGGAAATCCGGCCAAATGCGAAAGAGTGGAGGTGGGCTCCACGGCCAAGTCTTCATGAAAGATTCTGGACAGGGCCATTAGGGTGAGCGGC
Source organism: Trissonchulus latispiculum (assembly GCA_030248195.1). Lineage (NCBI taxonomy): Eukaryota > Metazoa > Nematoda > Enoplea > Enoplida > Ironidae > Trissonchulus > Trissonchulus latispiculum. Next base: position 67,457 of record JASAND010031572.1, on the reverse strand, counting down.
CAGCGACACATCAGGTCCTGATCTCGTCCCAGCCATGCCCTAGAAAAACAACCAAAAATCTACAAAAAATTACAAAAATCCCCTCATTCGTAAACAGCAGCGAATAAAGTTGAAACGCTATTCTGTCTGATTCTGAAATACAAAATAAGCCAAACTTAGCTAAACCAACAAACGCTAGGCAACAAGCCAACCAATATTTCAGTCAAAGAGACTGCCCTTCGGGCAGATGCTGCAAAATGGTGACATTTTTAATAGTTACTAACTTACTGGCACCATTTACAGGAAACAATTTTATTAAAAATATTTACGACACAAAAAATCTCATTTATAGTACACACCTTCCCATCTGACTAGGCAAAAGTGTGAGCGAGTGACCAGTGGTCATTTTGGTATCCTCTTTTCCAACCAACGAAGATGGAGTGTGGTCTGGAGAAGTGTCCATCTTTTCCCCCTCCGCGTTTGCGGTGCCAACCTTCGGGGAACTGGTGGTAGTGGTAGTGACCGCTCGAGCGTGGACAATCACACTCTGCTGTCGAGAACGACTGCTCGCAGTCCCAGACTGCTGTGAACCGCCTTCTTCAGCAGTCTGTTTCGATGCCGGCAAAGACGCCGGCTCCACTGGCATACTCGTAGTACTAGTATCCATGTCCTGTGGTACGCCCTCTTGTGACAGTTCCGTAACATCTATAACAGAAGAAAAGTTCATTCAATCCAATTATGTTCAAAGACGTAAAAGTACAGAGAACAGAAAAATGTTAGTGACATTTCTAGGACACAACTTTGTAAACTGAGGTACCAGATAAATTTTCAAATCCTATGTTCAAACCTTTGCATGAAGACTCCAATCCATTACAGCTCTACAGTTTATCGCAATTTTGTTGTAATCTCCCCGAAAACTTATCCTCCCTCCCCCATCGCAAAACATTATCCATATTACACGAAACTATATCTGCTATTAGCTCTTTTAGCTGATATTAGCTCAGCATAAACGACTATTACCACCACTACTAAATTGACAGTCATTCAAACACATTTTCATCATAATATTTAGGCGTAACTGGGACAAAGAAAGAAACCATACCATCATCTTTATCATCATCAGCGCCTACAGTTGTAGCAGTGCTGGCCAAAACTTCATCCAACTTTCTCAGGGCTGGTGACGCACTATCACTCTTTGAGATTGAGCAACCAGGCTGACAGCTCAACTCCTTCTTGTCCAAGGAAGCCAATTTTCCGGGCTCATAGGTCCAATCCGCCCGGCCAGAAAATCCCAACCGGGTCGGTTCCTCAATACCCAGTGATACGGCAGACTTCTACAAAAAAGAAACGTAAAAAAACGTTATGATGCTTTGCAAAAATGAAATTGTCACTTTAGCACCTAAAGAAGACCCGAAAAATTTGAACCCACGACTTTCGGATTAACGCTCCGACGTTCTGCCCACTGAGCTGCCAAGGCTACTGCAGTCCCATCAAGCTAGACGGATTTTAGACAAAATTAACAGGACACACAGGTTTAATTTGTAGATCTACAAAAATGAAAGCAACGGTATAAACCTCATGTTGAGTCCAGGTTCGTTGGAGCGGTCGCAGTCGAAACAGTTTGGCGGGTTCAGCGTCCGGTTGAAGCAGGGCGGGGCGATCCGCCAATGGAAGGCTGTCCGGGATAGAATGCTCAAAAGGGCTCACATCGCTACGAAGGCCCGGGTAGATCATTGACTTGGATCGCTGAAGGTAAAAAAGCAAACAACAAATGATAAAATGAATGTAAAGAAATAAACATGGTGGTAATGTTACGTAACTAAAACTTAAATTGTTCAGTCGAATGTCAGTAGTTGAGAAAGAAAGAAAGAAAGACAAGCTTGGAAATTGCTAATATGAGTCCATCAAACCAGTGTTTTTTTGCTCAAAAAAGTGCGCAATGACGCACTTTTTTTTCTGAAATGAGCAAAAAATTTTGGGCTTGTGCGCACGCGTGCGCACCTTTTCTAGCGACACGGAGAGAAAGATTACTGAAAATTAGTTGCTCAAAGTGCTTAGAAAAATTGCTCCTGGCTCTCAATTTCACAAAAATCTCCAATTTTAACTGGGGGCTCCGCCCCCAAACCCCCGTCCGTACTTGCCTACTACTGATTCATCGCTAAGTTGCGACCTGACTTTCAGCAAACAGGCTAGCATTAATATAAAAGCAGCCATGACCTATCCTGCATATGATTTAGTCAAGCTTGTATAAGCAACTCGCATATTCCAGTTATGAAATATAAAACTGATTTCCAAATTTTAATTTTAGTTTGGCAGTTTTTGGAGAAGTTTATAGAACTTTAACAGGAGTTTCCGTGACAGCTAGTTTTGTTATTATCCGTGATTTCTCTACCCACCAACAGTTCAAAAGCATTTAAAAATAGAGATGCTTTGGGCTGAGCCGTGAAAATTATATACTGAGTCTGATGTCGGAATCTTGAATCATTTTCTGAAAACTGCGTAATTTTCGATGAAATTTCAAACTAGCGTGTATTTTTGTTTTTATAAAAAGGAGTGAGGATTCTTAGCTTGCAAACAACTTAAAAATTGCCAAAAGGCTTCATCATTTCTCTAAATTTACAGAATAAAAATTTATTTTTATTTCAATAAAACCTGATACAAATTTACTTTTATATCAATAAAACTAACTTGAAGGTTATGGTACGTACACATATATATATATATATACGTAGTCAAATGGTTGCTATTTTTAAAGTCTTTTGCTTCTGCGCCTCAGACCCGTCGTGGCAAAGTTAGGTGAGTTTGCAATTTATTCCGCCATTAAGTTCTGGCATTGTAGAAACAGCTCTGAACATTGTAGAAAGGTCATGCAATCGCTAATAAATGCAAAACAGGAATTTTATGCTAAATTTTAACATTTTTTGTGCTATGCGCACTTTTTTAGCAAATTGCGCAAAAAATTTTGGGGCAGTGCGCAGAAGAGCGCAAAAGTGTCCGAGCAAAAAAAACACTGCATCAAACCAGCCCAACCTCACTCCATTAATTCGCTCAATTTAAATATATACAATTCGTTGTCTTTCACATTTTCACAAAACTATACGACTGCCGGCACATACCACCGCTGACACATTTCAAGGACTAATGTAGCAATGTATTATTCAGAGCTACATATGGGGCAAAATGCAACCAACCTTGAAGAATGTACGCGTAGGCTTGGGTGGTGCAGAGGTGGCCGAGCCAGGGAGAGAAGTGGATGAAGTGGATTTCTGGGGACAACTGTTACTATTTTCATCATCACCATCCGGATCCAGACCACCAGGATTCTAAAAAAATAAAAAACTTAGTAAAAACAGACAGACAATTTTTAGAAATACCAAAAAAGAAACCATGTGTTTTTCTACATTAATCAGTTTCCGGTAAAAAAGGAAGATTCAATTCAATAGCTGTCTAATTTCTGAAACATTAAATAATTTTAATGGTAGCTTTAATTCTAGCCAGACGCGTAGCCAGGGCTGAAGGAGTAGGTGAGTTTCCCCCGAAATGGTGGACCCCAGGAACTTTCTCCATGCCATGTGTAAAACGCCCATTTTTTATAAAACTTTTCGCGCCTACGGCGCAAAAAAATAAGTACATCGTATCATCATAATACCTGTTTCGCATCCCAGGGCAGGGTTTTTTTGCGTCCAGATGTGCGTCTGGACGCAAAGTTTCTTATCTGGACGCAATGAAATTTTAGCGGGACGCAAGCTAGACGCAACATTATTTCGGGAGAAAATTCACTTTTGTAAGAGTAAAAACTTTAAATGTTTCCAGTACCAATTTTTCCTTTTTTTCCAAAAATTTCTTCGGGTCCTGGGGGCTCCGCCCCCAGACCCCAGGTGTTTCCCACTTTGTCATGGAATGCCAAGGTGCAAGGTCATGTCTCAATGTTACTCAATGCTATTTGTTAAGTTGTTGTCCAACTGCATCCATATATATCAGATTTTTTCGAACTCATGAATTTCACGTCAATAAATACATAGAGATTACTAGGTGCATTTATATACATTTATATATATATTTATACATTTATATTGTTCTCATTCAACAGGTCAGGCAGGATCAAGATTAGTACTAAAGTAAAACCCCGAAATTAACAAAATTTGTAACTGTAGCAGAAGCAGAATATCCAAATTTTTTGGTTCTTCTAAAAAACCGTTTTTCGCAAAAAATACACAAATGGCAACTTAAAATAATGCAAGATTACCATTTTTCTGAAATTTTCAAATACAAAAGACCTATGTACGAGCAACTCACTATCCATTTATTGTAACTAACGTTAATAGTATTTACAAATGCTTCACTGTTTTGCAGTTGAATAACGCTGAAAGGGGCATACACGCTTCTCTATTGACTTTATACTGAGTTTATTCAAAATTCAAGAATTCACAGATGCAATTAACACAAAAAATGCATTAGCGTTTAAGGCGCTTTAGTTAGAATAGATGTAACAGTTGCCAAATAATCTTTTTAAACATTTCCACAACGGATTTAATCCGTAATTTCGAAAAATCTCCAACTTCTGGGGGCTCCGCCCCCGAACCCCCCCGTGCTCATTTGCAATAATCCTGCTATTAAGGATCACCAGTTGTCAAAGTTTGCGAAACCGAATGTATGTTTTATTGTTTGCTACCTTTCTTCTCAATGATATTCCTAAATATTTCATAAATTTTTAATACTTTAATTAGTTTAACTAATATTGAAATATCGGAATAATGTGTGTCAATAATATATATCGAAAATTACTAAGTTCTGCAACAGACGCCAAATAAAATCTTTTTAAACATTTCCATTACGGATTATTCTGTAATTTCAAAAAAATTCTTCAACTTCTGGGGGGCTCCGCCCCCCAGACCCCCGTCGTGTATGTTGGACGCATCTATATTCTTGGTAGGTAGTCCTGTAATCGTGCATTACCGTTAAGCAGCATCAGCTTTCTAAATAGTCTAAATAGCTTTGCACTAAAGAAATTATCGAAATTTTTATAAATAAAACAATTTTTGCACTAACAAAACACGCTAAAACAAGATTTCTGCCTGGACGCAAAATTTCTTAACGGGACGCAACTTAAATTTAGCGGGACGCAAGGTTGACGCAAATCCGAAAACCAAAAAACCCTGTCCCAGGGTACCAATTACTGTATTTGACTGGGGGTTTTCTAGCCAAAAATAAGTGGGGGACGCCTCCCCACTAGTGGGGGAAGGTCCAAAAGTGGGGGAACTGGGCTAAAAACGCTAAAAATACAGTACAAATAGCCTGTTTTCCACATACAGCTCTAACCAAGCTAAAAAGTGCTCAAAAAATAAGTCTTAGCACCAAAACAGACAATTTTTGACCAAAAAAATCCGGCGAGGCCGGAAAAGTTTTGAACAATTTGACCAAAACTCCTAAAAATTTGGCAATATCTTGGCACCTTAGGGTGAGTGGGAAGGAAGTCACAAGCAGTGAGGGGGTGAAGGGGAGTGGCGGTGGGGGGGCCGAGTGGGGGCCAAAAGTAAAGGCCCCCCAGTAAAAAGCCCGGTTTGGTGTACTTTCACGAGATTCTGCATCACGTGGGTGAATGAACACGTGCTGGAACTTAAGTATATACTTTTTAGTTGCAAAGCATGCTCCGTAAAAATTCCACGAAATCAGGAAATAGCAAAATTTACCAGCGTCTATTATGGGGGGGCATGCCCTCCAGACCCCCAAAAAATATTTGCATCCCTCCCGAAAATTTTTTGTGACTTACTCTAGTGATTCTAGCACTATGGCAAATACTACCGTATTATGCCAAACAGTGGCCCACCCAATAAAACGCCCATGGGCGTTTTTTCGGGGGGTGGGCGCTTTTTTGGATTTCTCAATGCTCGCCTTTATGGCTTTAAAAACTAAAAGTTTGTGAATAAAATTGTGACTGATTAAGCTTTATGAAGGCTTAGAATCATGTTATTTGGGAAGGCATGTGAGCACTGACACTTGCCAAGTAGCTTGTCGTTCGTAGAAATGTATCGAATCTATCAAAAATTGGCAAGGCAGTATCTACCTAATTATCAGACGGTTTCCAAAATATAGCCCTTCTTCGTTTTCCGGGGGGTGGGCGCTTTTTTGTATTACAAAAATCAAATCCGAAATTTCCGATTCCGAAAAAACGCACATGGGCCACAGTTTGGCATAGCACGGTACGTGATAATAATAGAATTTTAAGATCCAAAATAACGTTCTATGCAAACACTCTCCCAGCCAAACCTTTCAAAAATATAAAAGGTAAGGACTAAACTCTGTATAACTTACAGGCGGAGACTCAGCCCAAATATCCACACCAGGATCCGCTGCGAGAAAAGAGGATGCAGACGAGTTTGGATCAGAGGCCGCAGCCGCAGCACTAACCGCAGCATTAGCCAATGACAGCAGGGAACTAGTACTACTAGCTGCAGCACTGATACTATCTTTAGTCGATGCCGATACTGTAGCGGTAGTTGTTGTAGTAGTAGTAGTTGCAGTAGCAGTAGTTGTACTCTGGTCAGGTCGGGGTGCATGCTTCACATAGTACAGCAGGCTATCCATAATGTAGGCGGCATGTTTCAGTGTGCTCAGGTCCAAAATGGGAATCTGGAAACACGAAAGAGAAAAATTTATATTTTAAATAATTTGGTTAAAAATTGGTTTTACCAAAACCATCTATTTTCGAACAACAATTTTAAATGAAGACAGAAAAAAGGAACATAATGTAGAAGTAGCTGTAAAACACGAAAGAGAAAAATTTATATTTTAAATAATTTGGTTAAAAATTAATTTTACCAAAAACCATCTATTTTCCAACAACAATTTTAAATGAAGAAAGAAAAAGTAACATCATATAGAAGTAGCTATAAACATATACGTACTTGATCAAAATGTTCGCTGGAATGGGCTCGAAGCAGCGACAGCGTGTAGTTCATGAACTCTTTAGCGGCCGCTGACGACTTGTTTTCAGCATCTAAAATCAGGAAAAGTGAGCACTAAATGTAAAAAAAACTGGGACAATCCCTTATACCTAGTAAATTTAAACCATAGAAGACTTCACAAATCACATTACGAATAAAACGTAAAGTGCTGATGAAATTAGGTAGGTAGGTAGGTATAAATCACTTCCCGCCCGCTAGCTGGTGAGCTGTCGCGAGGCCTCACCACAGAGACAACCAAGGTGAATAACTCCGACTGCGTCGGGGTTATCCACATTGGATGTAGGAAGCTTAAGTCAGAGGATCACCCCCACACTTTTATGTGCCGGTAAGCTGGACAAACCATTGAAGTCAGCACAGAAAACTAAACATTTACACCTAGTGAAGTGTACCGGTGTGGTCACCTCACTGAGGCGGTACTGACCTGTCCTGGTCGACCTCCATCCGTCCGCTGATGAAATTAAAGAACCACAAAACAAAACAAAGATTAATGTGGACTATATTAATAAAATTAAGCCAGTAAAATTGTAGACTGTTGTGGTATAGAAATAAGAAGTGCAAGAGCATTGTGTCAGATTAAATATAAGTGCATTATTTTATTTTTAAAGTTTCTGTAACCCCAGGAAAAAGCAACAAAACACTTCAGAAAATGACGTAAGCAAATAATTCTCAGAAATGATAATTATGCAAATTAGGTATTCAAAATATCGAAAGAAAAAGAGGATTATCATTCCCTACCGGCAGCCTTGGATCGAGCACTGGATGATCGTCTGGGATCCGTTCCAGATCGCTGATTCCCAGACCCGCTGGCACCACCAGCGCCCCCAGAAGTCCCACCCGATCCAGATGGGACCCCTCCTGTCCCACCGTCCAGGCCAGACCCTGCGGCGCCTCCAACAGCAGCTCCCGGCACAACGCCCTCTAGCAGAGAGGCGAGCCGAGCTGAGCCAGCCTGACCCCCAGTGGAGGCGGCCAGCGTGGATGCGAAGCGTAGCTTGGCCTCCGCCGAGTCCATAACGGCAAACAGCCAACACCAGGTGGCGGACAACTTCTCTTCAACATAGGCCTGAAACAATAAAATCAACGAACAGTCAGAAAACCAACTTGTTACCCACTTACTATGCTTCGTAACGAACAGATAAAATGAAATTGTGCAGCTTAAACAAAGTCTGGTAGAATGACTGTACATATCCAAACAAAAAAACAAAGCAACCACACCACAAATTCCCCCCTTTTTACACGCCAACACCACACACAAAAAAATTATCCCCCGCCCCACCCAACCCCCCCCCCCCCCCCCCCCCCCCCCCCCCCTCCCCCCCCCCCCCCCTTCCCCCCCCACCAACCACCCCCACCAAACAAATAAACACCCAAAACCCCCCATTTAAAAAAAAAAAAAAAAAAAAAACCCCCCCCCCCCCACCCCCAAACCAAAGCGTTTTAGTCCAAAACAGGAGAAAAGCCAATATTAAGAGAAAAGGTTAGAACGATAGGTACCAATTCAAGACCATACATATAGGCCAATAAGTGACATAATATGATACATGCATAAAATATCCTTGGGTTGCAATTACCCTGTATATACATGCTTGCTACCCAAAACTGAGGATACGATGGATAACACATATGAATCACTCACTACGATGTAGTCATACAAGTTAGGTGCGTTCACTCGCTGACCACTCTGCCAAACTGATACTAGTATTCGGCGGGCGTCGTCAGTGGCGTACCGACATACTAGTTGCAGCTTTTGGTTTTTTGAGCCCCCTGATTGAAAAGGAATTGAAAAGCGTTTCTGCCCTGTGGTCCCATTCACACGTGTTGTTTAGTGTTTACATGCAAACAAAAAACATAGACCCTGACCTCATTGCTGAGACAGGTAAGAGTAAAGTAGAGAGTATTTCCAGGCAAGCCTGGTAAGTAGTACGCACAAGGCGTAATATATCTTGAAATAAGTCAAATAAATACCATACATTCTTAATTAATTAGTAAATAATGTGTTCTTACGTTATTTTCATCAGTAAGTTGGAATTTTTCTTTGATCCATGTTTGTTGTTTAAGTGTTTTGTCTAAGCTGCGTAAGAACATCTTCTTTGAATGTCCTCTATTCAGACAAGTTTCAAATAGATCTTTATAGTTTTTTCTGAGATGAATTAATTTGTCATTTATTTCACAGATTCGTGTTAATTGACAGATTATTGTATTTTTCATGATTTTACTGGATATATTAGAGTCTGCGGGAGGGAATTTGTAAGTACAAAAATCGAAATCTTCCCTTTTGTCATACATTTTAGTAGTGAAAGTTTCATTAGAGATACTTATGTTTAAGTCTAGTACATTAGCTTCTTTATTACTTGAATTAACTTTATTTAGTTCTAAATCTGGGGGATAAATTTTAGTTTGATTTCTTTCCAAGACGTTGTGGTCATTAATGGTTGTGATATCGTCAATGTATCTATATACGTAGATAAGAAACTCAGCCAGGTGTGAATTATCTTTGTCGGTTATAAATTTATGCTCAAAATAGTTTAAGGTTAGATTAGCTATAGTTGGGGCAGCATTTGTTCCCATTGGTATACCAATTTGTTGAAGAAACAATTTGTTGCCCATTTTAAAGTAAGTGTTTTCTATTAAAAACTGTAACATATTTATAATATCGGTTTTAGTGTATGTAGTATATTTAGGCGCACCGTTTCCCCAATACGCTTTGCCATATCGTATATGAATACGATTAGTCACTTCGTTGTTTATTATATGGCTTAAAGCAGAAATGATAGTGTTATGCTGCAATGTAGTATACAAGGTAGTAAAGTCGTAAGTATTAATTGTTTTGGCCGTTTTATTTCCATTTAACTGTTTTAGTGTTTTTAGTATAGGCTTATTGCTATCGATGATCCAAAAAGGATTACAGTTTGTAGTACACTCTAATATTTTACTTCGCCTTTTTCTACTTATGGAAATAAGCTTGAGTATTTTATCTAGAGTAATGGAAAGAGGACTACAAGAAGTGTTACGACTAGCTATTATAGTTCTGAATTTTATAGGAGTTTTATGAAATTTTGGAATTATATAGATAAATGGTAGTTTGTTGTTGTCATTACAGCTGATATTAAGAGATTTACAAAATGCATTTATTTTATTTATTATACTATTTTCATTATCTGGTTGAATTTCAAGATAAGTGTTGTTGTTTGTAGTATTTAGTATTCCTAGTTCCTTAAACACAGAATAAATGTAAAATTGTTTACAAATGATAGCTATATTTTGTGATGCCTTATCTACAGGCGTAAACACAAATTTTTCCTTATAACTGCTTAATAAGTTATGTAAGTCGTATGTTTGATATGGGCTATTATCAATAGTAACATTCTTTATGAAAGACGAAATTTCTGTTTTTACCTTATTACCCCATATATGCAGCTTTCGATTATCCCAATGATATTTCCTGATTATTTTTTCAATATATTTATTGATTCCTTCATAAGTATCCTTAATAGTTTGTAGTTTGCAAGATTTTTGTGGAATTCTATACTTAGGACCCTTACTGAACAAGGATTCTAATGTATCATTTTCTAATACTTTATAATTACCAGTAATTATATGGTTGTGAACATTATCCTTAAATTGAGATCGATGGCAATCGCATGAAAAACCATTTTCGAAATAAGATTTCAACCATGCATCACAATCGAGGGAGTTTATAGTATCCTTATAATTAAATATTTCATTTGCAATAGGTTTTTTATATTTGAAATAAACTGAGGGATTGTGTGCTTGCGTTCTACTATTTAAGTAAGGCCAATATTGTTTACACTTATCAAACAGAGACTGAAAATTTACCTTATCTATTAGCTTATTACTAAAATTTATGATCATGAAATCTCTTTTGGTTTTTCGAGAGATTGTTTTATCCTCTAAACGACAGTTAATTATATCCTTAATAAAGTCATAGTTAGGGTTAGAATTATTATGTTCGAGAACTTCTAGTACCTTTTTAATCTGTCTTATACCTGTCTGTGTGAGAACCTTATATAGTTGTCGTTTATTACTATTTAACAAACCTTTAATTTCATCAGATGTAAAAAGCTTAGAATTTTTCCTATTTCTATTTGTTCTGTATTTGTTATTAGAGCTGGTAACATTAATATTCTTTTTTATCAATAAATTATGTAAAACAGAAAATTTTGTGTTTTCTCCTAGTAATAGTTCATTTAGACCATATGGATATTTAGTTTTTAAACGTCTAATCCAATAAGCTTCTCTATGTCTTCTAATTTTTCTGTCCAGAACTTTGTCACCTGTTATTGGTAACACTTCAATCACTTGTACATGAAATGTTTTGCAGTAACCTGTATTGAAATGTGCGGCAAATCTTCGGCAAGTAGCATTGGCATAGTTACTAATGCTTCGTTTATGCTCATACATACGTTTAGACAATTGTCTTCCAGTCTCTCCAACATATTGCATGCCACAATCATCACACGTAATCACGTAAATTAAGTTATGACTCTTACATGTTGCTGGCATAACTGTCGCAGGTGTACATACACTAAAGTTAATATTATTATAGTAGCTGTTAAACTGTGATCCATCCATATAAAGTTGGCAGCATTTACAGTTTTTCTTATTGCACGTCATACCAGTACTAACTGCTAGGCTGTCCAGTTTATCTCCGTTCACCATCATGCAATCTTCTGTGTCGACATGTGCCAGATTAGTTAAACAATTAGGGGTGTCGGAGTCGGCGTTCGTGAGCAGGTCCAAGTCCGATTCCGTAGGTCCACCAGTGGGGCATATATTCTCCTCGCCCGCTACAGTGCCCCCCGAGGCATTTTCATTATTTGTACTAGCCATGGAAGAAAAGAACAGAAACAAAAGCCATATGGTCAAATCCAAGCCGTAGTCATAGCCATAGGGTGCCGACTCCGACAAATAACAATAGGCGGGAACAGTAAGGCCAGAAAAAACTGAAATTTTATGGTACCAAGACAAAGTTAAAACGTAAGATTAACGTGTACAACACGACAGCCATAGGAAGGAGGAAGGACCAGCCCAGTGCCGTCCTACCTAAAGGCTGAACAACAAAGAGAAAAGGTTAGAACGATAGGTACCAATTTAAGACCATACATATAGGCCAATAAGTGACATAATATGATACATGCATAAAATATCCTTGGGTTGCAATTACCCTGTACATGCTTGCTACCCAAAACTGAGGATACGATGGATAACACATATGAATCACTCACTACGATGTGCTACAGACACAGTCATACAAGTTAGGTGCATTCACTCGCTGACCATTCTGCCAGACTGATACTAGTATTCGGCGGGCGTCGTCAGTGGCGTACCGACATACTAGTTGCAGCTTTTGGTTTTTTGAGTCGAGTTCTTTGAGTCCAATATTAAGTCGAGTCAACAAGTACCTGTAGGGCAACAGCCTCCTCCCTGGTTACGGGGAGCACTCGTGGCATCAATGGAGGCCTGTAGTCATAGGCCATCTTCAGCAGATCAACCACCTGTCGAACCAGCTGGCCAAATGACCGGGCCAGCAGGCTGGCCGTATGTAGGCTGGAGGGCCCTGCGGGCTCCAGGGCCCCGCCTGAGCCACCCGGACCACCCACAGCGCTGCCCGGACCACCCGCAGCGGCCGCCGCGGCGGCCAAATCCAGAGCACTGGACAGGGCCAGCATGGAACTGCGACGCAGATACCCGCCACCACTGCTGTCCAGGTAGATGAAGTTGCCGCCTGAAATACGCAACCGGTGTTCGTGCTACACGAAACAAAAGAACAGTCAAAGAAAAACGTCCCTAGTTTAGAGAAAACAATTCCATAAAGACAATGGTAGGTAACGATCCTTAGTTTAGAATACTTACATCAAGAAAATGAGATAAACGCGGGCTAGCAGGCGGATCCTCGAAGGATACAAGCATTAATCATGGAGAAATATATAATGAACGCTTGCCTGTAGTCACTAAGGCACAGCCTTAGTCCGAAACAGGAGAGAGCCAATGGGCCAAATACCGCGCCCACTAGCTCTCTCCTGTTTCGGACTAAGGCTTTGCCTTAGTGAATACCGGCAGGCGCTTTTCATTATTTGTCTGGTATGGAATATTAAAAGTATGTGAGCGAATGCTCATAGCAAACCAAAGCGCAGAGTGAAATTCTAAATTTACGGTGAAATTACTTCCAGCACAGAATTTGCCAGGAAAAACCCCAGTGTATCATCTGTAAACTTTGAATATTTATGAAAACTTCTTGAAATCTTGTCCTTCAAAACTTAACAACTTAAAAGTGCCGCCAAATCAAGAAAAGTGATACAGAAAAAAGGAAAATTCCTACCACGCGAAGAACTAGATGATTCACCGCCACCAGTCACAGTGTTGTCAGTGTGGCGAGAGGAGGCGGAAAAACCGCCGCGACCAAACCCGTCCAGTCGGTCCCGGTCACGTTGGCGACGAGCCACAGCCCAGACCAGGCGAGCCGTCGATGGGGCGCTGCTGCGCGGCGCTCCACTACCACCACCACCGCTTCCTGCAGGATCATTCTCTGAAATGGCAAAAAAGCAACAAATTGAAAGAAAGAAAAAAAGAGACGAAGCATCGGGCACATAACGGAACTCCATGCCGCAGTTCTTCTGAAGCGAATCAAAGCAAGCAACACAAAAATTTGAGATTTCGCAACCCTTCAAAAAACACTGCACCAAAGAACTGGATTCACCACCTACCATCCTGCAGTCCATCAGCAGCCGTACCACTACGTGAGCCGCGGCTGGTCCCAGATATGGCCACCGTTCCCCTGGCCCCACCTGCGCCGCTGGAGGCGCCACCCCGTGAGGGGGGCGCACCAGCCCCCTCCGATGACTCCCGATCGGGGGGCATATCCGATTCCGAGTCCGGGACATGATCCGAGCCGGAGTCATCATCATCCTCATCCGAGCCAACCTCATCATCATCCAAATGATGATGATGATGATGATGGTGATGGTGTCGATGTCTCGACTCAGAGGTCCCATCATGACCCCCGGCGGACCCCGAGCCGCCACCCTGAGGGTGCTCATCCGGACCCCCCAGCCCATCTTCAGAGTCTACCGAGTCCTGATCTTCCTCCGAATAGTAGCCCTGTTCCGTCACTGGGCCTCCGTCATTCTCCCCATCACTGCCTCGATCTCGGTCAGCTCGACCGCCACCAGAGGTGCCTCCACCGGTCGTTCCACGACCCCCACCTGAGGAGCCCTCACCAGCACTTCGTGGAGGCATAATACCACCAATAGGAGGAATAACTGGACTGAGGGCTCCGCCCCCGGGCCCACCACGACCACCAATCGATCGCTGTCCATCATCATCGTCGTCATCATCATCACTGTCTGAATCGATTGTATCTGGGCCAGCTACAACAAAAAATGAAAAAACATCAATGATTAAGTGAAGAACAATAGGAACTCTCTAATCATGCTGCTTCCAGACCAGTGTATTTTTTACAGGGGGGGGGCCCGAAAATGCCTTCCCCCCGAAATCGCCCCCTCGCGGGATTTTTGCTTCCCCCCCCCCCCGGGATTTTTTGGAGGCCCAAATTTTTGCCAAAAAATAGGCCAATTTTCAAAAATTTTCCGGCTTCGGAATACGCCAAAAAATACCATTTTTTGGCTCATTTTTGCAAAAAAATCTGCCCCCCCCGAGCCTGGGGGGGGGGCCGGGAGGGCCCCCCCCAGAAAAAATCCCTAAAAAATACTTTGCAACAAAACACCTTTCCTGAAATTTCTTACTGCCTCGACCAAAAAGAATCTCTGAACCAGGAAAAAGTTCGAAAGAAACGAAAATTATGCAAATTAGGTCGTGGTAAACAAAGGGAGACAAACAAAGGAATTATGCAAATTAGGTAAACAGTTCACCTGAATCATCCACATCCATTGGCTCCAGGCCGGCTGGATAGAGAGAGCCAGGCTCCGCATCGGAGAGGTACGCCTCAGCGCCTCCGAGCCCCCCAGTGGGGTCGTCCGCTCCCGACCAAAGCTGGTCCGGTGCGGGGGGCAGACCGCCCAAACCAAAAACATTCTCTGTCAGCTAAAATAAAAAGCAAATAAAAAATAACAACTTTCTAAAAGTCCAATTTTGATCTCACTACACTACAGTAAAAATCATAAAAATCAGTCAAGCTGAGATAATATCTTATTCAGTTTCAGTTTTTTTAAAATATTCTAATCCCTCAAGGTAGCCTCCCACTCAATTTTCCCAATTTAACTATGATTAAATTATGATTTAAAATCTTCCACACACCTCATTAGCAGACCAACTGGATGTAGTAAACTGTGACAGCGGCTTGAGGACGCCCAGACGAACAGGAGCCATCAAAGCGTCCGCTGATTCGGCCAGTTCACGAACGGACAGATTCAGTAGATACTGAAACACTTGAGTGCACTTTGATGTCAGGGATGATCTGAAAAAGACAACAAAACCACTGTAATCGTAACAAGAAAATGTTGTCTGAAGTCTGAACAAAATCAAACCTTTCTTACACAGAAAGTTGGCAGTACAACACTTCTATCTGTACTAGTGCGCAAATTAATCATAAGCTACAGCTAGTTTAGCTGGTGGCATGGTTAAAAGGTTAGCTTGCAGAAACATTTGTCAATTTTTTCATTTAAATTAAAAAAATTCAAACCCCCTCTACAATTTGTTTCCAGAAGAGGCCGAAGATTACAAAAAACTTCTAAGTCAGGATTGGTGGACCAAACGTAGAGTCAAAAATAAAAAAATTCCAATCCTCCCTCCTCTTCCATAATTTCTTTACAGAAAAAGACAAAAAAGTACAAGAACTCCAAAGTGGATACATATTTTAAAACTCACAAAAGCACAAAGCCTAAAAAACTCAGCAAAAATTTAAAAAAAACTATTAGCATACACTTTTCGTCGCCCGATAACCCCAGCGCCCGGGGTACTGGCACCGCTTCCATGTCCGGCAGAGCCGCTTGCCAGAGCGCTGCTCGTTCCGCCAGAGGCAGCCGTGATCAAGCAGACATAGACCCTGATCAGGGATCGAACGAAGCGAGCTCCCACCAGAGCGGCCTCTGACCGGGCCGAGTCTGCGGCAGTCGCAGGCGCCTGCAGTTCACGAATCAGCGTGGTCACCAGCGTATCCAGCATTTCTTGGGAACAGCGTACAATCAGCGTATGCGTGAATCGGTCTAGATGCTGTGCACCGTCCTGGGAGTGAAGATAGAATTGATCCTCGTACAGTAGGGCGCCTGATCTGAAGAAAACACAGAAAAAAACGAAAACAGTAGACATTTCGATGGGGATCTGGCTTTTCGCCCCTACACAAGAAGGATTGCGGGGGAAGCTCCAGAAATAGGTTACAAAGAAGAAGGTGGTTTTCGGCACGCTGTGTCCGCTTCAGCTAGTAGATTTTGTTAAGAACTTTTCATAGACCAGCATCCAAAAATGACGGTTTTGCACGAAGACAGACAAGAGGACAAAAATGCTGTCCAAAGCCGAACGTTGATGACGATGATCTACAGACCTGGATACTTGGTTATAGAGATAAAAAGGCATGAGTAACTCATGAGTCGTGTACGTACATACCGGAGTGACTCATTCTGTGTCCCAGTTCCAATCAAACTCTTCACAGAGAACCAATCGTTCAGGAGTCGTTCCAGCGCACGTCGGGCAAATCGAGGCGGCTCCAAGTCATTCTCAGGCATATCACCATCTGCAAAAGATAAAAGCTGGATAAAAACAATAAAAGTAGCACTAACTCACAAAACAGACAGCAAAAAGATTACCTTGTTTTTGCCATTAAAAATAATAAAATTATAAATTTTAACAAAATCATGAACATCGACACTAATAATTTCAAGAAATAAACAGTTTGCACAGCAAAAATCATAGTATGTGCAATTGTGCAAACACAAGAATCCATTTATAGAATTTAAATTCGAAGAGAATCATACAGAAGCCAGTCGATTACGATAGCAACCTCCGCAGAAGAATTAAAGTAAAACTAAAAGCACTCGGTTCCTACCAATATCAGTTTTGGAGACAGCAGAGGACTTAGTGTGTGCTTTGGCTCGAGTGGGTCGATACTGGCGTTGCTCGATCAGTTGGCGTCCCACCGTACGAGCCAAAAATAGCAACAGATGCTCACCACTAAAACAGAATCACTGAAATTAGCAATAACTATGCAATTAATCTGGTCTTTGGGCGTTTCTCACGAGAATTAAAACACGTTTTACCAAGAGTACATAATAAGTTCTAAGACTGTGACAAGCTCTGCCGCACTCTTAGCTATCAGGCTGGGGACATCATCTGCACGATAACGGCCTACCCCCCCCACAAATTGGACCCCAGTGACCCCCCCACAAAACAGACCCTAGTCAGCCACCCCCCCCCCCCCCACAAATCAGACCCTAGTCGATTTGACCCCCCCACAAATCAGACCCTAGTGAATGTGAAATGACCCCCCACAAATCAGACCCTAGTCGATTTGACCCCCCCCCCACAAATCAGACCCTAGTGAATGTGAAATGACCCCCCACAAATTGTACCCTAGTGAAATGACCCCCCCCCCAAAATCAGACCCTAGTGAAATCGACTAGGGTCTGATTTGTGGGGGGGTGGCTGACTTGGGTCTGTTTTGTGGGGGGGGGGGGGTCACTGGGGTCCAGTTTGTGGGGGGGGTAGGCCGTTATCGTGCAGATGATGTCCCCAGTCTGATAGCTAAGAGTGCGGCGCTTGTCTTAGTTATTATGTACTCTTGGTTTTACCTCTCGTAAGGACGCCAAAGACGCTATCGTGATGAGCACTATTACAAACCTGTACTTACAAAAGCCGGAGTTAATTTTAAAACCCCTTACGCAGATTTAACTCACTGTGCGAAAAGACATTAGAAATATAGTGTTCGACCAGATTTAAAATGGTTAATCTGAGTTAATACACAAAGATCTACGTAAATGCCATGAGCATCAACGAACGAGTGCTAACTCGAAATGTCTTTATAGCATTGGGAAGTTTAATCATACGAGCAGACCAGCCTTTAGTACACAAGAAGTATCCCAGACTATCATCATTTGTCGGTTTCACGTACGATTTATTGCAGCGGGCCACCAGATCGGTTTCCGTCAAAAGTTTATCCAGCAAATCCAGGCGAATAGTCTGATTTCCAGCAATCAGGGCCTTACACTTACATCGCTCCCAGCAGTCACAGTAGGCTGTCGGAGACGTACGTTTCAGCCTGAACATGACACATACACGTCCATTTATAATAAAGCAAAAGAGTACTCTTAGATTCCTCAAATTGAAGCAATATTACACTCTTGATGAGCCAAAATATTGACAGTCTGGTTTCATAAAAAATCGCCAAAAAGTAAATAAACAACTAAAACTTCATTTAATTAAGATTACACTGGCAGACAAAATTAGCACATACGTACTTGCAGTCATGTCCTTTATGACAGACATTGGCACACTCTGTACAGCAGCACAGCGTCTCCACCAGGCCGCACGTCTTACACTCAAAGATGTCCTAAAAAGGGCAGCAAAAACGATAAAAATTCAAGTCCTCACCCTAAAAATCTCCGACTATACATGTCGACAGATAAAAGAATAGCCCCAGAGAGTTCTATCTCGTGACACCATAATAAAGTGTTAAAAATGGAGAAAACACATCCAGGGTTAGACAACCCTTTAATTTTGCAACGGGTTTCGCGACTGCGGGTGTTTGGCAAAGTTTTGACGGCCAGTTGTTTTCAATTAATTGAGAAGGAAAAGGTACATATGGTTTCAAAACTAGAGCAATTCTAGCACATTAAAAATAATTATTAATTATCTATAAGATACTCTGTATCTATATTAGGCAACGTACCTGGTTGATATGATCATCCCCAGTCCAGGTGAAACTGCAGGTATCATTGGATGCCAACAGATGTAGAGGGGAATTCTCAGGGCTGGTCCCCGGCGGACACAGCATTCCAGCCAGCGATTCGCGGTACTGAGTCGTGGCTCGGGCTAGACGCTGTGCCGTTTCCAGCAGTACCATGGCTGCCCCGTACAGTCGGTGACGGACGGCGTACATGAACGGGGTCAGACCCCCGGATTCTCTGCAAACACAGAGCAATAACAGGACAATTATTGTAACACATTTTCACATTTTCACATCAAGAAAATGAGGCAAACGCAGGCTAGCAGGGCGGATCCACGAAGGATACAGGCATTAATGACGAAAAGGTTTTACCTTAGTCACTGCAGGCAGGCGTTTTTCAATATTTCCTAACACATCTCACACTTAGCACCTCCTACCACATGCTACGCAAATTGCCAAAATAAAAAAAAACTGGTTCCAGAAACATTTTGCCCAGAAAAATAATCGTTCAGAAGGCTTAAAAGTTGGAAACTTTGCTGACGGTTTATCACCAAAATCACCTTTTGACCACTAAATCTGCTTTTAAAATGAAAACCAACTCTTTCGTTGTTGTATGCTACGAGAACATCACACTTAGTTAATCCCCTGCCCTCATGAAAAAATCCTTGAAATAAGTTTAGTGCAATAAAAATAAACTTTATTATATCAAACAGGGAAAGAACAAGAAGAGACTGTACTAAGGTATTACTTGGCCGATAGCAATTCCAGCAAATAGACAGTCATAAAGGAATTGTTGTCGCAAAGGAATTTCAGTATACTGTGGGCATTCTGTTGGCGCTCCTTCCAGTCATAGACGGCACGAGGACCCCCGCTCTTGCTGGCGGTGGAGGCCTGCGGCGGCACGGCTATTTTGCCCACATTCAAGGCTTCAATGGCTACAAAAAAGAGCAATCAAACCTACGTCGGTCACAGTACATGAGTACAAAAACTAGCACAAGCATGCTGCTGGTGTTTATTGGTGATTCTCGTAGTTTTCAAAAATCTACACACGTCTAGATTTGGGCATAAAACCAAAGTCCTCAAAAACGGAGGATGAAAGTAATACGTATTATACCCACGAAAATATCTGTCCAAATGGATCACATCATGAAACAATACAAGTATATCCGTCAGTCACCCAGGCAAAGCATCGGGGGGGGGGCGCCATGCAATTTCGAACTAAATTTTTTGTCCCAAATATGTCCCAACACGTCATGGGACAGAGAAAGACATCACTGAAAGATAATCAAACGCTAGCCTCCCTTTCCCCACAAAAAACTAAATCTAAACAAGTCATAGTGACTCTCTTACCATCCGTAGGCGTAGTTGAAGAGCCCGAAGAGCCTCCTGTCCAAGAGGACAGGGCAGGAAGGGACATGTCCACACCGCCTGTGGGAGCAGTGGAGGAGCAGGAGCCACTGCCACTTCGAGACTCCTTCAGAGACTGGGAGCGGCGCGGTGGCGCACCACCTTCACCGCCACCACGAGCAGAAGGAGGGGGAGGACCTCTGCCACTCCCACTACCCTCATAATCGTGATGACCACTGTCAAAACTGATAGAACTACTGCAAAAGACAAACACAAACACACAATAATCAAATGGGGAAATTGAAGGGAAAAAACTCAACCTCAACTATTTATTGCAAACTACGTACTTCAATTAAATAAACTAAAACAGGCCAATGATTTCCCAAATTATTCCAAAAAATTTGCAAACACTGATAACACCAAGCAATCAGTCTTGTATTCCTGAGCTGACAATCATAGAGGTAAACCAAAATTACGCTGTCGGAATCAAAATCCTCAAAATTAACTCTCGAAATTCTTATCAAAAAAGCCAAAAAGATAATGTGAGGTAAGTAAGTGACTTACATCAACTGTTCCCACTGGGAATCATAGAAATTCCGGACCGACTGACCGGTTCGCTCCGTCAGACTCTGAGTCCCAGCATCCCCAGTCCCACGGGTAGAAGGAGTGGAGCCCCCCGGAGGGCCCCCGCCAGTATAGTCAATACTGTCCCGATTTGTGGGGGGAATCATACAGTGCAGACAGGCATGTAGGATGTTGCGATTACCGCTCAGTCGCGAGTTCAGAATGTCGGCTTCCGACTGGTCCAAGTCTAGAACACAAAAATGGAAAAGAAAAATTCAGCAAAAAAAACACAAAATTAAATTAGATAGATAAAGAAACCAGAAACAAATCACAAGAAATATTCCTGTCAACAATTAACATTAACAACAACCTTTCTAACAATTTATTACTAGATTTTATGTACGTAATTCAGAACAATGCTTCATTAATCAATTAACTAAACATACTTTTATCCCGTTCACAGGCTTCAATGAAACGTTTGACTTGTTCCAGGTCGCAATGCAAAATATGTTCCATTAGTGGGCTAGGCTAAAACACGAAAAAACAATGACTACTTAGACAAATGATGTTATTAGCAAAATGTAAACGTAAACTTAAAGATAACTAAAGTTTAGGTTTAGAAGCTAAGCCAAAGCTGAAATTCAGGAACTATATACACAGCAGATTGCTGTAGATAGAGTAATTTCTGAGACTATTCACAATTTAGTAAATAGGTATCCAAGCTAACATTGAATTAGATTCTTTTTAACAGGTAACATTATTTTAGAACACTAAACGCTCAGCTTAGAGGATTTTACGAAAAGAGATTGATATCTTTAGACTTAGCTCACTCTTTCTGTATTAACCTTCAAATAATAGAAACGCCTGTCCTGCAGTCACGTAAAGGACGTAAAGCCTTAGTCCGAAACAGGAGAGAGCCAATGAGACAGTTTATTCCATTTTCTTGCAGTTGTTCTCTTTAGACACCTTACAACTTAAAATCCGAAAAACCCTGAGCAAGCCAACCTTAGTCACAAAGACCAGGGCAGCGGCACGATTTCTCTTCGACAGAAGGCTGCTACTGCCACTGCTGCTGGAACTGGCAGCAGCATTAGAGGCAGCGGAACCAGCCTTTAGTGGATGCAGGCCAAGACCAATGGCTGGAATGGGAGCCAGACTCAGCGGGATGGGGTCCTTAATCCCACCAACACAGTCCTTTTCCAACGGGTAGAGGCAGCCGTTGCCATCCAAACAGATACATAAATCATCCTATAATAACAATGCCAACGATCAAAAACTTGAAAATCTTAAACAACCTAAGTGAAATAGTGTCCTAAAAACAGCGACTAGTGACCTTAGAAAAATCTCGGCTTTGTCTGTTTTTTACGTAGTTCCAAAAAATAAAGTAAAATACAAACTAAAAAATATCCTTTTCTAAACCCCTTCCATCTTGTTGTAATTGAAATTCTTCGGCTCAGTGTGAAAAAGTCCCATCTCGGACGTATCCTGTCTGGCTTACTTCTACTGGGGGTGGGGCCCCCCCGTTCAGCGGCCTTCCCCCCATAAACTCCGACCTCCCCCCCCCCCAAAAATTGCCATTTTGTACCATTTTTAGCCTAAATTTAAAAAAATTTTCCGGCTTCGCCGGATTTCTTTCTACCTAGATTTCCACTATTTTAACTTAAAAAACACCAAAAATAAGTTATTTTTTAGCGATTTTTAGCATTTTTTACACAAAAAACCTAAAAATTTGTCAAAAAATATGCCCCCCCCCATTTTTTGGTGAGCTCAACCCCCATCGATGGAGGAGCTTCTTCGAGCCCCCCCCCATAAATTTTGGCCTAGAAGTAAGCCAGTCCTTTTTATTACTTTATTACTCAAATGTGGAGGTCTAGGTCCACCGCACATTGTGTGAAAAGATCCCATCTTTCTAACGCTTTTATAGAGCTCTGAATGCCAAAAAGTAGTGACTACGTGTAATCGCAGTTGGTCCTATCTCTATAACACAGTGATATTCTAATTGCATCTTAACCTGTGATCGAAAATATTATCAAAAAGACGTGCAATTTAACTACTTATGTAAAATCTCGTACGCGGCGATTTGCTGAGACAATTTTGCGGAAAATGGCCTAACTCCATAAATTCCACGTTAATTTGCAGTTGACTGAAAATTCTCAACCGGCTCCTACAGCTCGAAGGATTTGATTTCAAGAGTCCGAAATTTCAGTATTTTCTTCTATTGAATACTGAAAACAACCTACGGCGTTTAAAGTATAGAGAATCAGTTTATCACATTTTTCTCGAGATTTTAAAGTAACAGATAAGACTTTTTCATACTCGGCTGTCGAATTCAGAAATATTTATTTGAATTGAAAATAATAAACAATCATTACTCAAATCCAGGTATAAAATTATTCGACACGTACTTCTCCATAATTAATCAGTCGGGGCTGATAGGTCTGTGTTCCGAGGAACGCCGTGGCAGACGTGGGAAACAGGGATTCCTGAAGCAACTTTCCCGACAGACTGCAAAGTGAGAGCTTGAATCGATCACCGCTCACCGCTGACAACAGCTTGATACCTACAAAAATCAAAACAGTAGCTAAGAATAAAAATTTTGCAAAAAATTCTGAAAAAAATTATATACATAATCCCAAAACACTAAAAATAGCAAACAACACAAATGCGTTGATTTTCAGATCGGCTACTAATTTGCATACCAGTCTGGGTAAGGGCAACGTCGAGTACAGTTGTGGCTGTGGAGACACACTTGGCCAACGGGAGTCGCTTGGGCTCCTTCTGAATACACTCGGGAGACTTGGGGACAACGCCAGATTTAAACACCTAAATAAGAACACATAAAAAAGACCAAATATACAAATACAAACATAAAAATTATAATATAACATAAGCAAAACTATTACAGGACAAACAGTACAAGAAAAAATTCCACAAAGCACAAGAAAACAGATAAGAGAACAATGTACACGTATGTTAACGAATTAAAAATTTCTTAAAATCTTGTTATAACTTCCAATCTTCCAACATCTCTAAACAAAAATTCTTTATTCAATGTCCAGCTATCACAAACTTGTAGATCATCCTTCCTGAGTAGACGACAGGCTTTGAGCATCTCCTGGGAGTCTTCACTCACATGTCCATGTTTGTCTGGGAACACGACCGCACAATAGACACCATCAACCTGCAACAAAATACAAAAAATAAAAAAACAAAAATCATGCACCAAATGTTCAGTAAGAACAGGGATCAGTAAGCAAAGTAGAGCAAAAACGCCAATCCTGTGCAGTCATGACAAGGCTTTAGTCCGAAACAGGAGAGAGAGAGAGAGCTAATGAAAGGCGGGCTAGCGTTCTTACTACACGAGAGATCGAATTCACTGGACTCCTGTCTGCCATAATCTGTGTATAGCTCTCCAAAAGCTTCAACCACTGTAAACTTAAAAATACGCAGTGAATGCATTGGTAGACGTACCATAACCACAGTTCCCGTGGCCAAAGGCTTAGCTTCGTCTACAAAGATCACATCCTTAAGACTCCAGGCCTCCTCCTTTGACTTGGACGGGCCCATAGAAGAACTACTGCTCTCATCCAAACCACGCTGACTTGCCTGACGCTTCATACGAACTGCAAAGAAACAAAAAACACTATAAAGTATGTAAGTACAAACATAAAACTAACTAAAATATGAAGTAAATACAAGGTTGTGGATAGCTGAATAAAAACAGGTGGACAGAAAGGTTTCAGTCGAAAATGCAAAATATTATACAGTTTCAGTTCATGAAAAATTCACTTTTCAAAGACCAAAGTTAATACAGTGTAAAAGTTACTGTTTTCTCATCCCTGTTTTAGCCACCAAATCGAATTGAATCGCAGCTTAAAAAACCCAACAAATTTTCAAATTTTGGGAAGAGAAGGCAGAAGCCATTTTTCTAATTCCAATTCCAGTTACAGTCGTAGGGGGGATTCAAGGTTTCAAGATTGATTTTGAAGAGTGTGGGGTGAATCGGTGAGACTACGTTCATAATCAATGGTTGCGTCACCCCCCCCCTCCCAAATCCCCGAAAGCATGAGACACACAAGCCGTCCTCAAGCCTACGTACGTCTTAGTTCTGCATAGATTCCCCGAGAGGGGCTTGGAGACGCCTGTCTTGAGAGAGCAGACGCAGACGCAGACTGCGATCGCTGAATCGATTGTGGTTGCTGCGGTTGCTGCGATTCCACCTCCATGGGTTGCTGTTGATCTGGCTGCGCTGGCGGAGGCATCGGGATGTCAGACACAGCACCGAGGCCCCCCGAACTTTCTCCCACGGTAGTGTCGTCGGCGTTATTGTTTCCACTCTTAGACTGTTTGACTTCTTCAGCGGTACTGCTACTCTTTTCGCCAGCCACTGACGTGCTCGTACTAAAGAGAAATTACAGAATGCACGATCACGATTGTTTAACAACAACAAACTGATAATTACTCTTTGTCAAGAAGAAGAATTTACAAAAACAGGTTATGTGATGTGAGTCGCTGAATTATTCCAGAGAGAAAAAAGTGTGGGGGGAAACAACCGACCTCAGAAAACATTTACACCTCGGAAGGTCGTCACAAAATCCTGAGGCCAGGGCCAGTTTCATAAAACTATTGTCGAGTCGTCCAGTCCAGTAGCTATACTACGCTAAAATTGTTTGGCTCTGACCCTGCAATACGAGTTTCGGTTGAAAATACCTGAAAGTTATCGAGTCATACTCTCGAGTAAAACTGGGCTGGACAAGTTTTGAACTTCAAATGCTTTTCTTTTTTAATTCCAAAGCAGCAGCAAATTAAAATAGATGTCGGTTACTCGACGACTGGCAGAGTCGACAAATTTTATGGAACCGACAACCTGGTTACATTACAGCTTTACTAAAACCTACCCAGTATCGTCTGCTGAATCCGCTGAAGGTGGCGGAGATGGAAACAGGAGTTCCTGTGGATCTTTGATCTTGAACCGACAGGTTTCGGTGAGGGTCCAGGCGGCCTCCATCAAAGTGCCCACCTGAGGATAGCCATTGGCCACTGTGAAGCCGACACTCCCCGCCTGATACAGAGGATTGGAGCGGAGACGAACCTAACAAAATAGAAAAGGAAAGTGTAAAAACAGAAACAAAAATTCAACCACAATCAATTAATGCAATCATAAAGTTAAACATTTTCAGGTGTAATTAGAAAAATACTCACAGTCCAAACATTCCATTCTATATATTCCAAGAAATGGGCAAATTGTATAATTTATTCGTCCCCAAACTACGTACGTATTTCTTTACGTGCTAAGTGTTCCAACCAAAGCAATACCAATTTTGATCCACAAATGAACATAATACGTTATCTACCTGACTTCCAAAAGCAATATCCGTAGCATCAGCAGTCATCTGTTTTTTCATACGACTCTTCGTCTTTTCCCACTGGCGTCGACGCATTGAAAATGGCAAAACACCCCTAAAAAACTAAGCTTTGTAAAACATCCAAAATATTGTTCTAACAAAAAATCTGACAACTAATATTCATTCACTTAAAATTGTATTAAAAACCGCAAAGAAAGGCTTAACAATATTCTAATTACTCAACTCAGACAGAAGAGAGAACACACAGACATAATGCAGACTAAACATCAGAAACCACTTAAATCAAAAAAGTCTGAAAAAATCAAAATTAAAACATAAAAATGCTTACCACCAAAACAGGGATTTCTTAGCTTCCGACAGAGCACAGGAAAGCAGTGTCCCCGTGCGAATGCTCTGGACAGGCTCCCCGATGTCTATACAGGACAGGTCTAGCATGTCCGCCACTTCCGGTCCCAAACACTCATCCATGAAACTGCACACCTAAAGTACGTATACAAAACACAACAATTGTGAAATCTAATAAAGTAATGAAATGAAATTAATACCGAAAAATTGCAAACCAACCGTCCACTTACATGGCAAGAAAAAAACTTCTAAAAAAAGCTTACTACCCACCTTATTTGAGGCAGTCAGCAGAGTGGTACGAATCAGAGAGGAATTAATTTCCATGATAGACTCGTCAGACAACTTCAGCGACACTGTCTTTGGATGTGGCTTATTCAGTTTCTGAAAGGAAAACAAAAATAAACAACGTCATTTATGCACTAAGGTAACTATACTTGCATAAAATTGACACAATAAAACCACAAAATGCAATTGGAAAACAATTTTAATAATTCAAGTGGAATTCAATTAGACTCACTCCGTCTTCCATTTCTGGTTTTTCATCAGCCCAACGCCATCGATGAAGCTGACCGGTTTCTGAAACGGCCAGAAGCTCTGTATAGGTGGCAGAGACAAGCTTAAAACCCGTGGGCTTTTCATCCGATTTATTCTGAAAAATCAAAGAAACGAAATGCAAATTTAAGCACCTCTTTTATTGAATTCGTCAATCAATTTAGACTGACATTTAAAATTGAGAAACAAACGTTCAAGACTTCTTGCAGAATCACTAAACGTCGTCTATACATAAACGTTTGCAACAAAAAAACTGCAAACAAAAAAGGTAAAGGTAAAGGTAAAGGTGACCCCTGGAGAATATCTCCATCCCTGCTTCAAAGACAAGGGGTGCCGATGCTCATCCCCGGATACACAGCCGTAGAGCCAGGAGTGTCACCTCAAACGATGACATCATTCGTGGGAGGGGGGTCGGCCCTTCAAGACGTACGCCCTACACGGACTCCTGTACAACAAACAAAATATTGATAAAAAAAATAGTTTCAACAATAATCCCAAAAACCGCAAAGGAAACAAACCATGAGAGACGGATCATTCCAATACTCCAACTGATTTCCGGGTATGATGGGACCCGGGGCACCGCTTCCCATAACAACCCCCGCAGAACCGGAACCCCCACTTCCGGTTCCGGACAAAGTATCCGGATTCCCGCCCAAACTGCCGGAATCCGTCAACCCGCTGGCACCTCCACTCCCACCGCCTGAACTGTTCTTATCTCCGCTGCCGGCAGTGCCCGAGGAAGAACGCTCTGCGCTGGCCGCGGCCGCTGCGGCTGACACGGCCGCATTACGACGCCGGAAGCTCCCGATGCCAAACACATCGTCCGCGTAGATGGAGTCGGCGTCAATGATGACACTGGGATGGTCCAGGTTGGCATCCAACAGATTGATCAACTCTTCTGCAAACAGAACACGAAACGTCCCAAAATAATAT
This sequence comes from Trissonchulus latispiculum, assembly GCA_030248195.1. Taxonomy (NCBI): domain Eukaryota; kingdom Metazoa; phylum Nematoda; class Enoplea; order Enoplida; family Ironidae; genus Trissonchulus; species Trissonchulus latispiculum. Next base: position 39,552 of record JASAND010031572.1, on the reverse strand, counting down.
GTCCTAAATAAACTCATTTCGCCTAAGTCAGTACGTATGTATATACGTATCGTATTTGTTCTACACTGAAAGGTGATTATCTGCCTGCCAGAGAATTCAACAGCGCCACACATATTATATACCGCACGGACCTGGGCTTTTTATAGGCGAAAAAACAGGTGGTGGGGACGGCGGGGAGCGCCCCACCACTAGTGTGGGCACTCAAAAACTGGGAGATCTAATGTGGTCTAAAATTGCCAATAGTGTCGTAAAGGTAGCATGTTTTCCACATACAGTACCCTGCACTCAAAAGGTGACAGTTGGCGAAAACTGAAATTCGCGAATTTTGTCAGCTTGATAGCGATTTTCGTCAACTTCGGCGATTTCCGTCAGCTTCGCGAACTTCCAATTATCGCCACCTGTCACCATTTGGTTGCAGGGTACTGTATATACTGCTATAACTATTCTAAGGATGCTCAAACACTGAGTTTGAGTACCAAGACTATGTATCTTAGACCAATACATTCCGGCGAAGATGGAATCTCTTTGAAAATTTTGACCGTAAATCCTTGTAATTAGACATTGTCGAGTGGCGGGGGGGGGGCAAACAAGTGGGGGTGGGGCCGAGTGGGGGGGACAGCGCGTGGCGGGAGGACCCCCTAGTAGAAAAAGCCCAGCATTGCGAAGAGGAGGGACTCCATGCAATTTTGAGGGAGGGCCTTTAAATCTTCCAGTCTATATATTTCCACAGCAAAAAAGCTTGTAGAATAAAGTTATTATAATTAATGGGAGTATACCAGGTAGATATGAGTCAGAAGCGTCTCCCATGTCATCCCCGTCATCGTCGTCTCTACTCAACAGATTGTTCACGGCCTGATTCACGTCCAAATTCTACAATCAATGAAAAAAGAAAAATAATCAGAGAAATGGCGTGCGCAACAACCGTTGACAGACATAAATTTATGAAAAAATTAAATCAAACAAATCTAAATCAACTGGGCTTTTCGTGGGGGGCTCTTTTGGGGGGCCTCGGAGGAGGGGAGTTTTCAAAATGTTTCTAAAAACATGCTAAAAATTGAGCTATTTTTATAGTAATCGCCAAAAATAAGCGTATGTAGTGCTTAAATAGACAAAAATCGACTAAAAATCTCCGGCGAATTTTTGAAAATTTGGTCTTCTGAGCGATTGTTTCAGGGCAAAAGTTAGTACCAAAAGGGGCACCCACTTTGGAGGGGGATTTTTGGGAGGGACCGATTTTGAGGGAAAGGGTGTTTATGGGGGGCCCCGCCCCCCACCCCAGTATAATAAGCCCAGAATAAACACTACGAACGTTGGACTCACCGTTCTCTGTAGCTCTCGAACAATCACATCACGTGACTTCCCCTGCAGCACAACCTGAGCCTGCAACAGGAAATCTACATCACAACACATCGACGAGACTAACTTAATTCTGACTGATAAATTGCCATAACCGACATGTACGTATACATGGGAACGATACACAAGACACAAAAATAGCATTACATAGATTTGAAGCATACCGAAATTTTTACAGCTACATCACTGCCTTTATAACCCCAAAAAATGCAAATTCTTTCGAGAAAACCGCTATTAGTTTTTCATCGACGCAATGTCAAAAAGAAACACACAATGTTCCTTAACTAACGCCATGCCCTTCGCTCAAACAACAAATTCACTAACCGGGCGCCAAACCCCCAAACATAACCTCCAGGATAGTCTTCAAAAACCGGTTTACTAATATATATATATATATATATATATATATATATATATATATATATATATATATATATATATATATACAGCACAATACTTACCTGTGCAATCAATTCTTCGGGTATAATGGAGGCGGGTAGGAGGGCACGAGAGCCCACAATGAGACCGCGGGCGGAGCGAGCCGCACTGCCGCGCGAAGTGGAACTCCCCCCGGTTCGCATCACAGCAATCCGACGAGTCTTGGAGGGACGGGAGGAGGAGGAGGAATTGTTGGACTGCGGTCCACCGCCACCACCTCCCTCATTTCTAAACAGACACAAAAAATACATGCATACTGTCGGCATCTTCTTGAAGAACAACCTCTGAGCTGTCTTACTATTACTGGAGGGGGGCCCCCACTCGGCAACTCCCCCCCTCCCCATAAATTCCGAACTCCATCCCATAAGCAAAAATAGGCAAATTTCATCATTTTTATCCTAAACTTTCAAAAAATTTTCCGGCTTCGCCACAATTTTAACGAAATTTTCGCTATATTAACGTAAAAACACTTAAAATTAGTCATTTTAGCGGTTTTTTGGCAGATATTAACACTAAACGAAACGTAAAATTTCGCAAAAATTTTTTCAAACTTTGAGCCAACCCCCCATAAATTTTGGCCTAAAATAAGCAAGGTGAGGGTAAGCTTAAGTTAGCCGGAAATTTTGATAGATTTCAAGTTGAAGGCTGCTGCGTATAGGTAGATGGAAGAAGACAGCACATAAAAACTAAGAAAAAACAGAGCTTGATTTCCGATTAAATTCATATTATATATAATATATACACACAAATTAGAGATGCACCGGGGCCGCCACTACCGGGGCCTGGAAATTGGGGGTCCAAATCCAAATCCAAAATTTTCAAACATTTTCTGGAAAATTTAAATTTTGCAATAATTTTTGATATACAACCGTTACTATCCTTGTTTTCGTTAATATCGGCGTGAAAACAAACGATTGTAACACTTTTTGACTTTCGAAAATTCAAAATTGTGGTCAAAAAATGTCAACAATTCACAAAATTTTGCTAATTTTTTGGCCCCGATCGGTACCGGGGCCTGACCACCGGGGCCGGGGCCGGAGCCGGAGCCGGGGCCTGGACCCGGTGCATCCCTAATACAAATCAATAATCCTTACGCTAAAATGTGGAAAAAATGGGTACGTATATACTCTGATTTACTTTTTGATGAGCCGACACCTAGCAGATACGCATAAAATACTCAACTAAGAATATAGGTCACTTAATTAACAAATCAACCGACCCTTTACGTATATACGGAAAAATTCCAGAGTAATTTACCTTTTACTGCTGGAGGAAGAATCCTTTCCACTGAGACGTTCACCAAAAATAGTCAAAGACACACGGCATATATTTCCGTCCTAAAACACAGAAATTGTCAATTAAGCAACCGTTGGCCAATTGTCTGAACACTAAATGTACAGTTGAATACAATGGTGTAGCATACGGACCATAGAAAATAATAATCATATTCGGACGAAAATAAACAAGACGTCTCTAGCTATATATACACTGGGATGGACTGGAATGAACAACCGCCCCACAGTACGCAAACATTCCCATGAAATTCTGTTTACAGTTAGAAGAATATACATGGGGAAACATAGGGTAAGGAGCTGTTTTTTTTTCGTCCGAACCTTTTGCGGTCCGTGGCGCAGTGCCCCAAATTTTTTGCGTAATTTGGAAAAAAAATTGCACCGCGCTTGGTTTACTTAAAAACGATTTTTTGCGCTATTTTATACTTAATTTAAGGTTTTAAAGCATTTACATATATATATATATATATATATATATATATATATATATATATATATATATATATATATATATATATATATATTCGTAACTTATTAACATAGGCATCGTTTGGTGCCATTCATGAAAACGAAATAAGAGAAAGAAGTTGCGCCGAAGGCGCAAAAATATTTTCAAGAATGCATATATTTTTAATTGCAAACGTTTCAAGAAATTTAATAAAGAATTGCTTCTGAAACTGAACATTACGGTGTTTTTGAGGAAAATTGTACGGTCAGGTCCGAGGTGCAGGTTTCGCAGACGTGTTGTTTAAAACTTTGATGCTCGATACAATTTTTCAAGGCACCTTTGAATTAGTGGAAAGCAACTCATACGTACGTGATAGCTAGTGATGGGCACTGGATATCCGGATAATTTTTACTAGGGGGGAAAATGCCCTCGACGGGCAACCAACTTGGTAGAATAGGGAAAGACTTGAATGTTAAATACACGGTGCATGGTTACAACTGAGATTCTGCTGAAGCGGAAAAATGCCGTTTCTCAGCGACTAAAATGACAGAAACCAGCTTTGTGCGCCGAATAGGGAATCTACTCGGCGACTAAAATGAAAGAAACCAGCTATGTGCGCCGAATAGGGAATCTACTCGGCGACTAAAATGAAAGAAACCAGCTTTGTCGCCGAATAGGGAATTCCCTCCTTCCGCCCTATTCGCGCGAACTTATCGTCTTTCGGGAGGAAATATATAGGTAATTACTCTGTTAGGAACTGCAAACGTAGGCATTGCGCTCAATGACATTTCCCGTACCGGTTGCGTGGTGACTAGGGGTGGCGCTAGATTAGTTTCTTTTTGAGCTACCTGATCCGTAAACCTATTCTAGGGAGCGCTAACGCGCTCCCCCTAATATTGTATGCATACAGCCGCTAGCAGGACCAACAGCAACAATAAGTATATATGCAGTTTAAACAATTTGTGGTCGACTGTCCTTGTGCTAAAACATATACAATCAATCGCATTTCATTTTATATAATGTTTGATTGTATCAATTCTTTGCAAGATCAGCACAGAGCACACCTATATATATATATATATATATATATATATATATACATATATATATATATATATATATATATATATATTATCTAAATGTTTCTGATAGCACATCGAAGACAGCGTATTTATGTCTGTGAAAACCTTGACTTACGTAAGTGCTTGATAAAACTGTTGTTTTGCATTCTGAAGTAATTCTGCCATTCTGAAGCTCTCATTATTCAGCAAAGCAATACATAACAGGCTTCAAAGTTCGCGCGAATAGGGCGGAAGGAGGGAATTCCCTATTCGGCGACAAAGCTGGTTTCTTTCATTTTAGTCGCCGAGTAGATTCCCTATTCGGCGCACATAGCTGGTTTCTTTCATTTTAGTCGCCGAGTAGATTCCCTATTCGGCGCACAAAGCTGGTTTCTGTCATTTTAGTCGCTGAGAAACGGCATTTTTCCGCTTCAGCAGAATCTCAGTTGTAACCATGCACCGTGTATTTAACATTCAAGTCTTTCCCTATTCTACCAAGTTGGTTGCCCGTCGAGGGCATTTTCCCCCCTAGTTTCGCTTATTTTTCCGCTGCAGAGAAAATCATGTCAGAGAAGCTGCATATATACACAATGTAAGCAAAGCTAGCTACCGCAAACAGGCTGGATGAAAACGTTCTAGTTCAACTGAATGTACTTGCTGAAACGGAAAAATGCCTGTTAATAGCCTTTGCAGAACTTTATACACGGTGCGTCATCTTAGGCTGGAAGGCCACTGTTCATGGCCTCTACAGAACATTATACACGGAGCGTTATCTTATGCTAGAAGGCCACTGTTCATGGCCTCTACAAAACATTATACACGGTGCGTTATCTTAGGCAGGAAGGCCACTGTTCATGGCCTTTTCAGAACTTTTACACGGTGCGTCATCTTAGGCTGGAAGGCCACTGTTCATGGCCTCTACAGAACATTATACACGGAGCGTTATCTTATGCTGGAAGGCCACTGTTCATGGCCTTTTCAGAACTTTTTACACGGTGCGTCATCTTAGGCTGAAAGGCCACTGTTCATGGCCTCTACAGAACATTATACACGGTGCGTCATCTTAGGCAGGAAGGCCACTGATCATGGCCTTTTCAGAACTTTTTACACGGTGCGTCATCTTAGGCTGGAAGGCCACTGTTCATGGCCTCTACAGAACATTATACACGGAGCGTTATCTTAGGCTGGAAGGCCACTGTTCATGGCCTTTTCAGAACTTTATACACGGTGCGTTATCTTAGGCAGGAAGGCTATTTTAAAACCAACCAGCACCGTAACCTTCGATATGCAGTTATATATATATATATATACATGACAAAAGTTGCTCTGCTCATTTTGGGCTTTCATTTAAAACCAAATTTGACAACTTTTGGAAATTTTGATTTGTGACCAATTAGGACCCCTTGCCAGGGCGCCACAGGTCGCTAGAGACCAGTTTGGAGGGGTCCTCCAATGAGATAAAATGTTCGCCTCACCAAGGGCTTTCATTTGATACCAAACTTAGCCACTTTTGGAAAATTCGATTTTTGGGCATTTTGGACCGGTCCGGAGCCTGGTCAGGGCGCCACAGGCCGCTGATTCCACTTTGGAGGGGTCCTCCAATGACAAAAAAATGTTCGCCTCACCAAGGGCTTTCATTTGATACCAGACTTGGCCACTTTTGGAAAAATCGATTTTTGGTCATTTTGGACCGGTCCGGACCCTGGTCAGGGCGCCACAGGCCGCTGGGTCCACTTTGGAGGGGTCCTCCAATGACAAAAAATGTTCGCCTCACCAAGGGCTTTCATTTGATACCAGACTTGGCCACTTCTGGAAAAATCGATTTTTGGTCATTTTGGACCGGTCCGGACCCTGGTCAGGGCGCCACAGGCCGCTGGGTCCACTTTGGAGGGGTCCTCCAATGACAAAAAATGTTCGCCTCACCAAGCGCTTTCATTTGATACCAAACTTGGTCACTTTTGGAAAAATCGATTTTTGGCCATTTTGGACCCGGTCCCCCGGCCCGACCCCAGGCCAGGGCGCCACAGGGGTCCGGGCGAAACCTACTATAGCCTATGCTGTAGTTGCTCCCGCACCCCACCCCAAACCCCAAATAAGAGAGGCCTGCTCACTGTAGATATTTCTGTAGAAGAGGTTAAAGTTGGAGTTGCGACACGGTAGGGCCCACCACCATCAGGGTGCCCCCAGCCACATGGATAGGTCCTAGAGCGAAACTAATGGGCCATTTAGATTCACCCATAGGGGTTCCTATTCGAATACGAAACCTCAGCCCAGCAGCTCTTATGTGTATAGCTCCACAGTCCGTAAGCCCAGACCCCCCTTTTACACACTAACTTTCGACCCCTGGCCAGGGCGCCACAAACCACCGAGCAGCACCATCTCACTTCCCGGAGCCCTTCACCCTTGGGCCATGCCACATGAGCCATATGAGAGCCCAGCTTCCCTCGCTGCGATCTATTTCGAAGTGCAATTATTTTCGAACTTAGTTTTTTTTCGGGGGTCAGTTGGGGGTCCCCACCGGGGGGTGGGGCCATCTGGGGGGGTCCGGGTACCGCGGAAAGTAATTTCCCCGGAATTGCGGAACTTTTTGTACAAAAAACCTCAAATAGTACGGCTCTGAAGGGACTTCCGACCTGCACCCCTGGGGGAAAAAAAATGGAGAGAAACGCGACCTGCGCGGGGGGCCAATTTTCATATCTCAAGATCTACCCGGCCGATCCGGCTGAAATTTTCACAGCATGTACCCCTGCCCACAGGCTCTTCACACAGCAAGTTTGAGCCCGATCGGTCCACTCCTCCGCTGGCCACAGGCCAAACAATGTCCAGATTATACACATTGCGTCAAATTTTCCCTATTCTAGGGGGAGCGCTAACGCGCTCCCCCTAATATCCGGATAATATCCGATATGAGAAAAATATCCGGATATCCGTGTACATTTCAGACAAAACTATGAAAAATTAGCAAATTTTTGACAAAAATTCCAAAAATTTAAAATATTTTTCAAAAAATTCTATGAAAATATTTTTGAATCCAAGGTTGTCGCTTGGTTGCATGATAGAACTTCGCAGCGTACCGAAAATTATATCCGGATAATATCCGATATGAGAAAAATATCCGGATATCCGTGTACATTTCAGACAAAACTATGAAAAATTAGCAAATTTTTGACAAAAATTCCAAAAATTTAAAATATTTTTCAAAAAATTCTATGAAAATATTTTTGAATCCAAGGTTGTCGCTTGGTTGCATGATAGAAATTCGCAGCGTACCGAAAAATTGACAGAAAAATTGAAAATTTAACTGCAAAATCGAAAAATTTTCTTGAAGCTAAGTTTGGAATAGGCGGATAACCGGATATCCGGATATACGTTAACGCAAAATAGGCGGATATCCGGATATGAAAAAATATCCGGTGCCCATCACTAGTGATAGCATCAACATCAACAACAACGAACAACCACATGAATAACTTTTTGGAGTAAAGTGAAAAAGGATATGTAACAGGGCTGGAGTCTGGCGAGTTCCAGGAAAAACTAGGAGATTTTTAAAAATTTTGGCTCCAAAATGTATTTTTTCAAGCATATTTTGGTTCAAAAATTTTTGCGTACTGTGGCGCAACGGCCCAAAATTTTTAGCGTATTTCAGAAAAAAAGTGCGACAAAATATGTATATAGCAAGAGTTTTTAAAGTACAGTACAGCTCATTCTAAAGTGCGTTTGAAGCGAAGTCTCATATCTGGCGAAATGTCGCGAGCGCACGCGAAATTCGCAAAGGCTTTGCGACATTTGTGTTTATTTTTCGCGATATGTCGTACCAAAATTTGAATTTCGCGAAGTCGCATGCGAAGTTCGCGTAACTTCGCGAAAATTCCCCAGATTTCGCGAAAGCATTTCGCGAAATTTCTTCCCTTTCGCGAAAACGTCTCGCGAACTCCGCGAAACACTTCGCGAAGTTCGGTAGCTAAAGTTTTTGTTAGCTAATTTGAGGGGTTTTCTCCATATCTACCAAAATTCTGGGTAAATTTTAAATTGTAGCTTTGGCTCAAATTTATCTCTTCGCGAAATGTCGCGTATTCTACGCGACGTTGTGCGACATTTCGCTAAATTGTCGCGACCTCTGCTAAAACGTTTTGTGGATTAATGTCTTTTGGAGAATCCTAAGTTATAAAGTTTTGGCTTGGGGATATAGAGAAGACCAAGAGAAGTTAGAGCTGAGCTATATGTGTCACCCGCTTTTCCCATTTCTGTTACGATTTCCCCCGAAAGTTCCTACAACTTACTTTCAAATACTTTCACATGAAGACAGCTTATATGTCTTGGCTATTTTTTTCCGGAAGATGGTTATTTAAAAGATGCCTATTACTGCACTACTCGTTGCCACGCATTCTTCTGTTCACGATATATTTTCATTTGGTGCAGAATTGCTTGAAAAAACGACCAGTTAGAAATGTCGTCCGTCCCTGTTATTTTTTCTGAAATTGTTTACTGAACAAACAAGCTTGATATTTTGAAAACATGTAAATTTTGCTGATGCTGCCAATTTTGATGTTTGATTTTTTGAGTGACCCGTAACTGGTTGCGTTCGATGACATAAAGTTCTAGCCAAAAAATCTGGCTAAAAACTTATATACCAGAAATCTAGCCCTAAAGACGTTCCAGCCAAAATCCGATAATGAGGGTTCTCCCATGGCTATGTATGGCCGTTCACACATTTTTCCATGAAGAAAGGGCTAAACGGAAACCCTGAAGAATGGTATATAATAGGCAATTGTCTCAATAATGCGTGTGCAGCCTTCCCATTGCATCCATGTGTCCAGAGACATCCGTGTTTCATGGGGGGGGGAGCTCGGAGAGGCACTTTGCGGACTTGGAAAAGTGCTAATTAGGCATATATAACTACGGTACGAAATTAGAACTAAAATTTACGTTTTTGAACTGTCCAGGCCTAGACCATTCGAATGATACCAAACTTGCCCTGAAAATGAACTCTGAAAAAATCGACTTTCTCTGACGAGTTTTTTCCGTTTTGTGTAAACTCGATTTTTCGAACGGCCCATTGGAAAATTTTTTCTCTACTATTTTTGATGATCCAGGCAATCGTACTTACGCAACAAGTTGGTTTTTCCGAATTTCGATCTGGTTCAATTTTTACAGATGGTCAAACTCCGAAAAATTTAAAATAGTCTAAAATAGCCGCTTCGTTTTTCTTGGACTCATATTGACGCGACTAAAATGGCGAACATTATATAGCAATGTTCACGAAAAATCACCCCGAAAATTCACAAAAAATCAGCCACCTACACAGCTAACAAGCCGCTGCCGTGAAATTTTTTGCATGGTAATAGCCACAAGTCCCAACCTTAATGTATGCAATGTAAGAAATGAAATTACCACTTCAGCACCTGAGACTCGAAAAATTCGGGCCTCGGGGGGATTCGTACCCACGACTTTCGGATGAACGCTCCGACGCTCTGCCAGCTGAGCTACCGAGCATACAGTCGCACCAAGCTAGAAGGAGTTCGTATCAAAACTGAAGTGACAATAAATTAATAATGCGTTATATACAACGCGGACAAACACATGATCCAGTAAGTTTGGCTGCCGAGGCCCAACTCCTCCGACTAGGGTTTGAGGATCTGGACTTTTTGGCAGGCCACGTTATTTATGGCCGTCGTTGGAAGACCGAGTGGCTATCCATCTGCGCCGACATGGAAACTGATAGATGTGGAGAGAGGACTGTGGAGAGTGGAGAGGACTCGTTCGTGACAGTAACCGTAGTGCTGGCTAGGGATGAAGCTAATCTGTTGCCAGGATTAAGCAGTAAGCAGGGTGCCCAAAATAGTCGACCCACACAAAATCGGAGCAACCCCATATTATGCATGCAACATGTCCTAACTCTAAGCTATCCAACCATGTATTGGATTCCTTGCCATGTCCTCTGGCTTCGCCACCGCCGGGTGATTTTTTTGTGAACAAATTCACAAAAGAAAAATCACTATCAGGTTTTTGTAAAATGCCTGTGGGGCATCCGCTAGGACAAAACTAATGCCAAATCAGAATTCAGCGACCCGAAAAACCTGTATACAGAGCATGTTTTGGGCAGCTCAACTCCCTTCTGGCAGTCGGTCCGGCCGATGGACCCGGACCAGACCCTCCGGGCCCAGGGAGTGGTCAGGACCACCTGTCTGGGCAAAAGCTACCTAAAACTAGGGTTGGTTTTTTCCGGAAAAAAAGATTGCCGGAAAAAACCTTTTTTCCGGTTTTTTCCATTTTTTCCGGTCACTTCGAATTCACCAATGTGCTAAAAGTTGTGTTATTTCATGTTTCTGCATGCATAAAAGCCGTTTTCAACATATTTAATAGCCCCACCGTGTAGTGCGCACTTACACAAGCGGTTACAAAGGTTTCAGTATTGATTACAGGTATTAATTTTTTCAGCAGACTGCTGTAGAATAAACTACAGGTGACTTCTGTATACCTTGACGGTTCTGCTAGACCTGGTCTGTGGTTTTCGTAGGTAATACGTACAACTCGTAAAGTAAAGAATACCAGACGTTTTAAAAGGCTTTGGCTGAACATTCCACTGTTAGACATAGACTTGTTAAGTCTACCTGAGTTACGCAAGTAGCCATATACACATTCAATGACAAACAATCTTAAATCCCAGAATTAGCTCAAATTCATGGATATAGTCATATTAAGGTAAAGGTAAAGTGACCCCTGGAGAGAACTCCAACCTACAGAAGGTTATAGGGTGCCGGTGCTTATCTCCGGATTCACAGCCCTAAGCCAGGAGCGACAACTCTAATGTTGACTACATCTGTGGAAGGGGGGCCAGCCCTTCATCAGGCATTACGCCAGAACACAGACTCCTGTTACCTTCCCACCGCAGTGGTACCCATTTACCGACCAGTTAAGGATAGACAGCTGGGTTGGCTGGAGCCCACGGCGAGCCGATATGTGCTTAGTCCCTTGCTCAAGGGGATTTGTGAAAGCCTTGTGGCAGCGGGGGTTCGAACCTAGAGAAAGCAAAGAAAAAGGGTAACCTACATTTATACAGCTGAAGAAAGCAAGTATACATTTAGGTGACAGACTGGAGCTATCATTTCATGACCGCCACCACATTTGATTACACCAATAAAAAGTGAAAACCAAATTACCAACTTCCAAAAACTAAGAATCCCTACAATAAACTAAAAGAAAAAGAAATTCATAACCATAATATAATATATACGGCCATTTGATAAAGCAAGTATCTAAAGTGTAAACATAAACTTTTATTCGGGTTAAAGTGCACTCATTTGCTGACCACTCTGCCAGACTGATACTGGTAATCGGTGGGCTTCGTCAGTGGCGTACCGACTTACCAGTTACAGCTTTAGGCTTTTTGGAAAAATACCAGAAATTGTACAAAAAGTCGTTTCTGCCCTGTGGTCCCATTCACACGTGCTAGGACCGTCAGATCTTCAGTCGAACGCCTTACCACTCGGCCTTTACGGCACCTAGTATATATATAATACCGTATATATACCTATAATATAGTCATATTAATTCATTAAACTGTGTTTTTGATTCTTAATGTTCTGATTTCATAAAAGTAGTATATACTCAGCACGACGAGCATTTTTGGGTAGGGGAGCGGGGGAGTCAGCGGCTACATTCGAGCGGCTACATTCGAGCGGCTACATCTAGCGGCTACATTCGAGTGGGCACATCCTAGTAGCTGTATTTAGTGGTAACATTGGGCCAGTTATATATTTAGCCGGTACATTTGCGAGAAAGCATTTAGCGACTACATCTGAGCGGCTACATCAGAGTGATCAGATCTGTCGTCTGCATTCAAATGTGCTGACTACATCTAGTGGTTACATTTAGTGGCTATATTTAGTAGCCACTTCTGGTAGTAACATAAAATTGGCTATATCTATAGGGCTATATTTGAGTGGCACATATAGCTGTACCATCTAGTGGCTACATCTGAGAACTATGTCTCTTTCTCTGGCGTGCATTAGATACTAACTGTTTACGTCTAAAGTTGCACCACTGTCTTAATACTTAGATTCCTGATTTGCATATTAAGTATTCCTTCCCAAGGACTCAATTGCGTCGAATTTCATTTAATGCATCAATTGTATACATGCGCAGTAGTTTGATAGCACTATAACATACATACAATGCCACAACAATCAATTTATACAGTGCAAGCTTAATGCATAATATGGTACATAATAATGCGAACAACATTTTCAACACAATACTGTCAACGATTGTCACATTTCAGTGCAGTCAACAACAATACTAAATAGGCATAACATGATTAAGCTAACGATTAACCCAGAATTTGAATTTTCCCGTCTAAATGTTAGCATAAACCATAAAAAGTCGAGAATGTTTTTGGGTGCATCTTACAGTAAGAGTTTTGTCGAGTCAGAAAGTCCAGCTTAAACGCATGAAAAGTAAGCAATGTTAATTAATAATTACTACACTGCTTAACTCGTTTAGATATCCAGGGGGAGTGTAGATACATGATCATCCATCACAATTCTTTTCGGGTAAAAATACGACAGGCTGTCTCGGTATTGTTCATAAGCCACCAATGCATTATTTTTCACCAGAAAGCCTCTATTGGTCCCACCTTTCTTTACTTTGTGTTGTAAGACATCTTGGAACATCTGCCTTGTTACTGTATTTTTCTTTGAAAGTCCTTTGGTGGAATATTTTGGCTTGGACTCATCATCTGCTTTCCATCCAAAGTAAGTTTCGCTACAGAGTGCAATCATCCCATCACCTTTCCATTCCAATTTGAAAAGACCTGGCGTACGTTGGTCATACTCTGTATGGGCTAAGTACTTTTTACTGAGCTCAGCATAAAGATTTTCTTTTCCATTCTTCGCTACAGCGATTTCGATAGACTCTTCCGTGATCGCAAAGTAGAGCGAGTCAGTATCCATCTGTATCAGTTGAAAATCATCAGGAATTACCTGTTTTAGAAAGTCGTTGTAAAACTGAAGCATCAATTTCTTAGCATGTGAGTAAACGAAAAACGCTATCAGGTTGGGCAATTTGAACACAACTTCCTTTTTGGCCATAGTTACTTCGTAAATCCCATCAGCTATTTCTTCCTTCCCTCTAAATCTCCCATCATTCGATAAGCGTGCGGCTTCATTTTCGGTTGTGAAGAGAACATCTTCATGTTTCTCGACATCCATACAACACTTCCCATAGTAGGAATTACCGAGGAGTTTCCACAGCTCACCCTTCATTTTTAGTGAAGGGTCGCTGTCGGCATTCCGCCGGTGTTGCGCTATTTCCTCCTTGAGATTGGCAAAAACCTTCTGTCCTCTTTCAAATTCAACTGCCTGATAAATTCTGGTTACAACCAGTCCAAGCTCCAAGTAGTATTTCAACAATGGGGTGGCAAGAAGTATTTTTTCAGCAAAGTAACTGGAAATCAAAGACCGCCTAGGCCTTTTCAAGATACCTTCCTTTTCAGCGTATTCACCCATTGTTGGACCAATGTCACTGGCACATATCTCGATGTTCTTGAAAATTGGAGGGAATTCTTGGTACTTTTTCCTTGAAACGTCATCCCAACAAGGAACTTGAATATCCACCTCAACCAAGCCGAAAAATTTATCTGTTTTCACCAAATTCAGAATGCCTTCTGTGCTGATTGTTGATTTAGCAGTCCACGACCTCTTGCATGTTTTTTCATTTAGATCTGTCTTATAACATTCATGAAATTCGCATTCGTACATGCTAATATACTCAGCATTCTGTGTCATCAGAAATTCTTCAATCAGCTTCGTATTCCTGGCGCGCGTTTTCTTTAACTCAGGATCCATCCCCTCGGTAAGCTTGCAATTGTGGCCGTGATAGAAGCATCCGTGAAATTGTAGAATAACCGGCTTTTTGTAGAGAGAGCAGTAAGATATGTAACCGTCTACTTTGTATTTGGATTTTCCATTATGGAATACTTTCTGTCCTCCATTAAATGCATGCTGCACCCAAATTTCCTCATCAACTCCAATCGTTGACTTAGTGAGGGCTCTAATATCTCGAGCTTTGAATTGGAGAAAAAGTAGTTCCTTTCGGGAATAACTATAATCGAATGTAGTATGAAAGCGCTTCGTCATATTTCCGGCAACTGCTTGATCAAACTCTTCTTTTCGTAGCTTGTTTGCTTTACCTTCCACTTGAACCCCAATGTCACAGATAGGGGACCACACTCTGAACAATCCCGTAGGCATTTCTTCGCACATCGCGAATAAGTACAAAGCGTTTGCGTCATATCCCAAAACCGCCTTCACAATTTTGTCACCAATGTAGGTTGATCCGGCTATATGCATCCTGTTAAAGATAATCGATGGCCCTCCGACAAAATTTTCCCTGATTAGATGTTGAAGATGAGCGGTTTCTTCATTCCACAAAACAAATATAGTTTCGCTGGGCACCCTTCTAGCTAAATCACGAAAAGCTACTCTGGGTAGTGATACGGCATCTTTGAAAATATCAATTCCAAGTTCAATGAAAAGCTTCCAGAATTTCTCGGTTGCTTCCAAGAAGGGAACAACATCTAGATTATTGTACCATATCAACATATCCCTCATTGTTCTGAAGCCTTCGCTTTGCCAGATGGCTTTCATTTTCTTATGGTCATGATGGGAAATACCAGTCTGTTTTAAGCTTGAATAAAAAGCATGCGCAGGAGGAAGCTTCTTCTCATTTAGCTTCTGCATCGAAGTGAACCACTCATAAGGCCACCATCCCTTTTTCTGTTCTACCTGAAAAGCGTTTAAGAATGCTTCGTAACTAGTTCCTGCCGCCAGATAGTTGCTCATGTCTAGAAATAGCATTGTCTCCGTGCTAATTGCCAGATAAGCATGACCTTTCTTTATAGGTGAATAAATCGGCTCATTCATAGATATAAGACAAGGAACAAGGTATCGTTTCACCAAGTTGAGGTCGAACTTTGCAGAATTAAACCCAATCACTGGCAACTGGCTCAGATACCTATCAAGTCTATGCAAATAATATAGCCAACGTTTGTTCTCAGATTCGTGTGCTTCTAGCTCCTGATCACTAAAGCCAGATCTTTTGTTGTCTTTAACCTTCCGCAAAACTTCTTGGTACTTGTCAGCCTGCGAACGTACGAAGTTGTAGACACCGCCATATTGCTCCATCATTATTTCCTTGGCTGCTGCACTGATGAATTTTATGTGCCTTATCATAGCTGCTACAAGCTCTTTAGGGCAGCCACTACTGATAAAACAACGTGGGTTCTCAAAACCAGGAACATTGGATGTGACACTGACCGAGGCTGGCACTAATCTCTTTGTTATTTTCAATTTTGTGGATGATGGTATGTCGTCCGCACATTCAAAGTATGCCTCAAAGTCGTAGGTGCACCGAAAGCGATAAGGATGGAAAGGCACCGAGAGACCTTCTTCCCGTAAGAGATCAAGGATTGACTTGGTCCTTCCCCACCCGCCTCCAGGATAAATTCTTCTAGGTTTTGCTCCATTGCATATCGACTCGTGCTGTAAGTGGTTATTCTTCCTGTTAAAAAATTTGTCGCACTTTCCGCACCTCCATGATTTGCAGTACTGTTGTATGTCCGTAATTAGTGAGAAATGACGCTGGTAGAGATTAAGATATATTGTAGTACCAAACTTTGATGAGGGTCTATAAATCAGCTCAGCGAAAAGCTTTGATTTGGTCCTTTTTGGCAAATTTAAAACTGATTCCTGCTCGTCCAATTTGATCAAACCATATTGTTTGGCGTGCTGAAAAGTGGTGGTGTCCAGGCATTGATTACTGCTATTCTGAAAGTTGGCAGTAGCTTCTTCCTCCATTTCATATCCTGCTCCCACTTCCTCAGCTTCATCGTCAATGAATTGATTACGCTGATGAACCGGTTCACTTCCTGGATTATTCCAATCCACTATATCATTTTCATCAACATTTTGGCTGTACAGGTAAAAGGGATCTAATGATTGGTCTCTCGATTGCAAAAGCTCAGCAAGAGTATGATATGATTTGGCTTGGGTTGTTCCAGAATTTTTCTCTTCATGCAGCTTGGACTCGTCAGATATCTGTTCCATTTTATCGTTCAGGTTTTCATTGCCATCGTTTGTATATTCACCCGATACTCGTTCATAGAGCGTGTAGACAAAAATGTCCAGTTCAAATAGTTGGCACAGTTGAGGTAAATCATTTATCGTCACTCCCCCGAAATTATTACTGTCCCTTTCTGCTCCTGTAAGATTACACCACATATAGAACAGCTTATTTGTTTCCGTCTCCACATTTTTATCGTTGCAGTGAAACGTAGCCAGACACCTGAAAAAACATTTCTTATCGTTGTAAGGGCCATTCGTTCCGCGTACCATGGATTTGATGGCCACGTTGTTCTTGATGTAGTCTGGGAGTTCAACTGGTGCTCCGATTGAAAAGTCATTTAGCCGATCAATGATTATTGTTACATTGGTAATTCGTTCAACAGTAAATTTCGTGCTAGACCGCTGTTGTTTAGCCCATTCAAGCAAATCTGTCATATCCAGTCGTTCCAATAATCTGTCAAAGTCCATTTTATTAGCAACTGTGACAGGACCATCAAGAAGCTGAGTGTTGTAGCTTGCGTAATAGTACATGAGCTCATCGTTGGTGATATTCCTCAATATAAAACCGGCTGCGATAGTCCATTTTGACGCGCATCGTTGCTTTGCGAATGTGTCTTCCATATAAGTCTTTATCTCCTCCGGGCTCATGCGTTGCAGTTCAAAGTTGTAGTGGTCTTGATGCTTTGGGGGCGTCGTCAGATTGTGATGGGTCTTTATCTGATCCCAGTTTTCACGATATATGGCATTTATTCGCCCATCAGCAAATGTCGGTGGTGAATCAGCTCGCAGAGCATCGATGGACTCGTTAGTAGTTGACTTCTCTCCATAAGTAGACGTATTTCCATCAGGACTACGATCTTCAGTCTTCGCTTTTTTGGGTTTAGTGTAGTACTCCGTCCTGAATTTGCGCTTCTGCTTGACGTGATAATGACTAGCACCGGGCCCATGCATTCTGCTGATGTGTCCTGCTAGATTGTCTCGCCTATTGAATTGCTCCCCACAGAATTCACATTCGTGCTTAGTATCTCCATGCTTCTCGATTTGATGGCGATCATATGCACATCTAGTGGTGAATTGTTGATAGCATGATTCACACTCGAGATTGACCTGAAAAACAAAGCATTGATATTGCTGACTGTTTTCATGCGCGTATGTCTAAGGAAAGTTAGATCTAGATAAAGTCAGAATAGCTATCCACCTTTAGAGGGGAAAATCGTAATCAAGATGCAACAAGTAGAGCCTCTCATGGCTTACAAGTTGTGCACGAAAAATAGTAACACTGCTTCTTTTTCCCATATCAGAAGCCTATACTAAACAATTGGTGTTTACAATTAATAACCATTCGAGCTTTATGCTTACCGTCTTATTGTGCTTATAGAGGTGATGTTGCATTAGCTTTTCCTTTCTTTTGAAGCTCTTTTCGCAATCACCACAGCTATGTTGATTCTGATTTGTTTCATGATGTTCTTTAATGTGGCGATGAAGGTTTCGCGAAGTGGTGAAGGTCTTGGGGCAGCGGTTGCATTCAAGCAGTTCAATTGTTCGAATCTGCGATTCTTGGGAACAAGGGATTTCAGATTGGTTAGGTTGCTGACTTTCCATGGGGGTTTCGGCAGATGTAATCTAAAATAAATGACCGTTTAAGAAACAGCTTAAACGAAGGCAATCCTAGGAGCAGAAGGTATAAACACAAGTCTGGTATAGTTATTAATCTAACATCCATGATCTGAGTCTAATAATATATCCAAATCTAGACCTCATCATTTTCCAAACCATATATTTCGCACGAATCATAGTCAACGTTCTAAATCTGTAATATATATGCTCTGTAATCTATAATAAGTGTATAGCCTGAAAAAAGTAAAGCAACGAGTAAATTATAATGGCATATAGGTAAGCAGTTTTCAAGTATGCAGACTTACCCCGATTGCAATGTTGTTGTCGATTTCAGATTGACTGGTGTCATCTGATAATCTCAAGCACTTGCTTCGGTGACGTTTAAGGCTGTCTTTTCTTGTGAAAGGTCTTTTACATCCTTCGCACTCCAATGAATCTGAGTCTACTCCGTGAGACCGTTTGTGTCTAAGCAAGCTGGGTCGGTGCTTGAACACTCTTTTGCAAACATTGCAGGCAAAACTCATTGTCGAGTTACCTGAAGCAAAGAAATACACATGTACGGAACCATTGTATGCACTACATCATGCCACTGTTAACCACTCTCGCGTAAACCACTTAAGCACTTTGTGAAGTAGGTAATACGGCCGTACTAGCATTGGGGTGGTTGTTGTTAGACCTGCAGTTGGACTCTAACTGTAAAATACCAGCATAATCAGATAATTCATGCTCAGAAGGCTATTACCTTAAGCTACCAGAATTTCGAAAACCAATCATCAATTAGTGATTCTAAAGAATGAGCACATCAAAACCACTCCTACTCCGCCGCGTACCTATTGTTATTCGGCTTACACAACGGATCAAGTCATACTATCTAATAATTGGGCTAGAATTAATCGCCTTACCTTTTGAAAAATTCGTCTTGATATACTAACTTTCTAAATTCAATTCGTTCCTTTTATTAAATTCCCACAAAGTTTCTACTGGTAAGCACCTCCTATACTACTGAACTTGATTAAGCAACAATAACTCAAAGTAGACTGAGCACTTGTCACACGTATTTGTGATGTTTCTGGTACGCCCATGCAAAGCCCGTAAGTGTTCATGGAGCAGCTAACGGACTGCCAGTTACTCGCTTCCCCATTTTCTTGACTGACAGCAGTAGCTGTCGCCCCCGCCAATAGTTTTCTTGAAGTAATTGGACTTGTATGCATATACTGTTCTAACCGTGCAGCAGCTCTTACATCAAGAAAATTAGGTAAACGAGGGCCAGGGCGGATCCATGAGGGCGGATCCATGAAGGCGGATCCATCCAATAATGAAAAACGCCTGCCTTCATTCACTAAGGCCGAAGCCTTAGTTCGAACAGGAGAGAGCCAATGGGCGCTGCGAGCGCTCTTACCCACAGAGAACTTACTAGTCTCTGGAGCCCCTGGCTGGTTGTCCAAAGAAGGACAGCCAGCTCGGCTCTATCTGTGCTGCAACATTGTCAGAGAGTGTTTTATCAAAACCCCTTTGACTGGGCTATGCACAGAAAGAGGACTGCAGTGACCCGCGGATCTCCGTAGAGATGCAAACAGCATTTACATCAAGAAAAATGGGGTAAACACGGGCCATGGCGGATCCATGAGGGATACAAGGCATTAATCGTAGAGAAATAATGAAAAAACGCCTGCCTGCAGTCACTAAGGCCGAAGCCTTAGTCCGAACAATATTGCAATATGTCAGCAGCTGCTGCCGTGCAGCAGCTGTAAGACCCCAAAATTCCTCCGCAACGTAGGAGTTTCACTTAGCCAAAATATTATCTATATCACACATGCAATAACTTGGTTAAATTACTAGGCAACTGAGCCTTTTCATTAGCTTCTGCAAAGTTTGTTTGTCTAAAGACTCAAACAGAGCGGAACCCTTTTCTGGATCCCATTGCAAATCTGTTACGGAGGCGACAACGATTTGGTTTCGGCAAAACTATTCAATAGCTCCAAGGCTCTGGTGGCTTATTATCTAACAACTCCTGCTGTGTAATCAAACAATATTTTCGGGGAATTTTTTCTAAACTGCCTTAAGACAGGTGCGTGAGCTTGACAAAATAAAATTGTATCATGTAGAGGTATATATTTAATTTGCAGCTCCATGGAGCTGTTTTTGTTTGGGTTTGTTGCAAAATTTGCAATAGCCGCAAACAATTTTGTTCATTTTCAGAAGTGCAATTTCGGGAAGTTGCTACCTTGCTCAACTTTAACGGTTGCTACCGTTTTTTGTTTTTGAAATGGAATGGCTAACAAAGGTTGCACAGTTGTATATTATAGCTGTTGGAAGGAAACATGCTCTGCTTTAACCGCGTTCTCACATTGCGCCATAACAGGCAAGAAGAAGCATAGCTGATTGGTACAGTACTTTTGCATCGCATTTGCAGGTTCAAAGTGTGGCATCCGCCAGAATGAAGCAGAACCCCCTTAAATATCGTTGCATCCGCTATAGAGGACCATTCAATGAGTGGAGGTAGAAGCTTATGTTAGAATAACAATGGGTTCTGTAATCCAGCCTTCACAATTTAATGCACATTTTCGTTTGTCAAGCGTATATCATAAAATACACACGGTTACACCCCCTCCCAAAGTATAGCTTTGTCACGATAACGGGTTTCTAACACTGGACCGAGCGAGCAACAGAGTTGTCGCTGTATGACCAAACCAGTGTAGCGCTTCTATCAGGGCTGGTGGACCACGAAGAAACCAAGGACAATGCCGAACGGCAGGCGTCAGGAACCCTCGTACCCACGAAACCAGAACCTAGAAGAGAGAAGGGAAGAGGGAGGTTCAGTTTTTCACTCACCATTGAAAGTAAAGAATTGGCCCAGCCGGGTTTCGAACCACGGCCACTCTGACTCCGGAGCAGACATGCTAACCAGCTACACCACAGGGCCATCAGCTGAACTTCCGTTTCAGGCTTATCAATCTTTCATTTGTATGCTTCCCTTACAACACGCAAAATAAATGTCCCCCCTTTCCCCATAACCATACCCCGTTGTTGTAGGTTTATATTTGAACTATACGAGCTAATTAAAGTTGTTTCGTCCCTTGAAAGTGGACAGATTAGTTTGACATTAGCAAAAGGTCCGAGTACGTAAATAGACAATATCTAACCTTCCCTGGTTTTACTGGTCACTGACAGGACTAAAACCTAAACTAAATGGCAATGCCAGGAGTAATAATTCGAATATAAACTACATCTGTGGCAGAGGACAGTTATTCCCCTTTTATCAATTATTACGCGAGAATAAATTCTGTTACCTCCACGCTAAAGTAATAGTCATTTATAGGTAAATAAGGATGGATAAACTGGGTTGTTAAGCTCCAAGATAGGTGCTTACTTCCTTGCTCAAATGGCTAATTAAAGCTTTGCGGGAGCGGGAACTGGAAAATGTATCATCGAATAAAAAGCTGAACTAATTGAACAATATTAAGCTAACTTAAAATTTTGACCCAAAATAAGCTCAATTTTTAATGCTTTAACTGTCCAAGCCAGCTAAAAACACTCAAAACAGTGTTCAATTTTTCGCTTTGCTTTTGATGGCATACTTCTGGCTGTTCTTAGGTTATGAACTCTGAATTTGGGATGTGGCTTTTATGATTAACTGATGTATATATCTTCTTTGTTCAAAATGCATTTCGGTTACAAGTGTCTTGGCTATTAGAATTTGAAGCAACATCATTACTGAAATTTAGAGACAGTTAGACAAATCGGTGACAAAAAGCTGAACCTTAATGAAACAATTTTCTGTATTAATACTAATACCTCAGTCCTTGTTTTGCAATGTTCAAAAATTCCGCTCAAGGACTTCACAGCAATGGATTTTCGGTGTGCCTTGTGTATCATAATCTGGCTAAATACATGTGCCACTGTCGACCAAAGTAATTTCCCCTCATGTTGGCGAAGTTATAAATGTATTGTACCCCATGCCAGCTTCCTTAATACCTAACCCATTTCCAACTTAATTTTCGCAATTTCGCGTCTACATAATGACAGATCACATTTTATTACTTGCAAATTTTTACGATAGCACGTAGTCATGAGATCACCGCCATTAGAAAATAAACTTGTCTACGTTAGTATGAATAAGTTAAATGGTCAACGCAACCAGAAAAGTTAGAAGCCACCAAAGTCAACTAGAGTAAATTGTCCCTGGATCTAATGCTATTGAAGCCGAATAAAATACTTTTGGAGCAATTGGGAAATTTCCTGCGATAGGAAATGCCCTGGGTTAAAACTCACTAGGTAGCTACCATAATTTTAATTGAGAACTAGCATTCCTGTAATTAGCTCCTAGGATCCCTAACATTTAGTCCCAAATACTTTGATAATAATAGTTTTACTACACTTTCATCAGCTTTCTAGGATGTAGCCGGCATGAGCTTGCCAGATATCAGCCGTGCAGCCGACTAGCAGTATTTGTCCTGCCCAAATACTGTAAGTTCTTTGTCTCATTACAATTCTTGCCGCCGTATATGGGAAGGTATAATTACTTGATCGTACAAAAATAAATCATAAACCGCTTCAAATATCGATGGGGGTTTGATTTGAAATTCAGGAATAGCAAATTTAAATTGACGAAACGGTTAGCCGTAGCCATATATTTTACCTTTAGGTGAACCCTGATTTGTTGGCATTACGGGTCGGAATAAGATAAGCATGACCAGCCAGAACCATCGCTTGAACCAAATCATTTTACCAGCCAAAGAGCGCAACAAATTGACACACTGTAAAATTGATTGACGCTAAGTGAGTAATGTATATCTTGAATCTAAAATCAGTTCAATCAGACTGAGATATTACTGCAAGAATTGCTTTTCCCGGCGGCTCATGACTCAATGGAGTGTTTACGTTTATGGAACCTTTTCATTTCCTATCTTATCTATCCTTAGTCTAGTTTAGTTTTACTAGTGCTAGTAGTACTACTATTTCAATCGTTTCTACGATTTAATAGCTTGTGTTTACTATACTAATTCTATTTTGTTGAGAGGCAAAGGCAGTGCATTAGCTTCAGTCACGTATATTGAATCCGTTGAAACCGATTCAGATCGTACACTGAAACTGATACTATTTTTGAGCTGAACAATTAAGCTAAAATTGAGATAAATGAATTCTAATAACCCGAACTGCCTGCTGAAAGTAACAGCCAAAGTTGAGCTAGTGATGTTTCAGGAACTGAAATCAAAACTTAAACTGAACTATTTTGGGAGGAGGCCTGGCACTGAAACCATTTAGGCAGCCGACTGAAACTGAAGATTGGGTAAAGACCTAAAACTCGAACTGATACAAGATTTAGTTTTTCCTCAAAACTTGAAAATTTGACGGTGTTTTAGGCTTTTTAATATTCCGTAGTAAGAAAATAAATAAGCATCAATTCATGCTTTGTACTAATTCCGAAAGCTAGAAACTGCAGTTTTTTTGAATGAACTGAAACTGCAATTATCTTGAAACTTAAACCTTAAACTGAAAGTATAAGCCGTTGCAACAACGCTAATCAAAGCTTTCATAGAGCTCCGACCGAAATTATAATTCTTTTGGGTCGCCGACTAAAAATGCCACAAAAGAAACCACCCGCGAAACCGCGATGCCTTATCTTAGCAAGCGGTGAAAATAAAGCTATTCATGGACCAATGTGCTGGTGGAGACAGTAAAATGAGCTAATTAAATGGTATATCTGACACGGGGACTTATCCACTACGGGTGGCTTTTCGCAAAAATTGTACACATGATTACGAACTCATCAGCTCTGCTCCCTAGTGATGTACATTACGTATTATTTGAAGTATTAAACAGAATGCTCAAAGTCTATGGTTATGAAAAATAAGAACTGTGTCTACGTTTTGCATTAGACTTTTGTTACAAATCAACTGTAGTCCAGCTGTGCAGTCGTTAAATGAATTACAATTGTGCTAAAGATTTCAACAATTCCACTACCTTTAGTGCAATCTTTTCGAGTTATTTTGCGAATGCAAGTTGAAATCCCCGCACGTCAAAACTCGGTTACATTATTGCGTATGCAATATACATGCATGTGTGTATATGCAACGAACCCATGAAACTTTAAACAAACCTGAAACAGGCGGTTTGCTGCAGACTTTACCACTCAAATGTAAAACGCGATCACTGAATGCAGTTACTAAACGTAGTCACTCGGATTTTGCCGATCAGATGTAGCTCTCAAAAATGTTGATACTAAATGCTTTCTCGCAAATGTACCGGCTAAATATATAACTGGCCCAATGTTACCACTAGATACAGCTACTAGATGTGCCCACTCGAATGTAGCCGCTAGATGTAGCCGCTCGAATGCAGCCGCTTGATGTAGCCGCTCGAATGTAGTCACTAGATGTAGCCGCTCGAATGTAGCCGCTAGATGTAGCCGCACGGATGTAGCCGCTGGATGTAGCCGCTCGAATGTAGCCGCTAGATGTAGCCGCTCGAATGTAGCCGCTAGATGTAGCCGCACCGGATGTAGCCGCTGGATGTAGCCGCTCGAATGTAGCCGCTAGATGTAGCCGCTCGAATGTAGCCGCTAGATGTAGCCGCTCGAATGTAGCCGCTCGAATGTAGCCGCTGACTCCCCCGCTCCCCTACCCAAAAATGCTCGTCGTGCTGAGTATATACTACTCATAAATTAACTTGCAGATCATGTCTCGAATATTTTTCCATTTTTTCCGATGCTTCGAAAAACCCAAGTACAATTTGGTCAGATTTAGCATACCCCACCTACTATGACCCACGGAAAACGTTGTAAATAGTGCGAAATCGCAGGAAAAGTTCAGAAAACTTATTTCGCTGTAAAAATCGTTAAAATAACACTAGGAATATTTTTCCATTTTTTTCCACCCCATCGGAAAAAATGGAAAAAAACGGAAAAAAACCTTTTTTCCAGTCCTTTTTGCGCGCCCATCCCTACCTAAAACGAATGCCAAATTTGAATTCTACGCGCCGAAAAACCTATATATACATGTATAGGCGAGTTTTTAGGCTTCTGGGACCTTGAAATAAAATTTTTTGTCAGTCACATGTCCCCGACCCAAGTCTCGTGACCCTAGCCCCCGATCACGCGACGATTCCAGATGCGAAATTGCCACACTTTATTGATTATGTAATGTGCTTTATTTTCACCGCTTGCTAAGATAAGGCATGGTTTCGCGGGTGGTTTCATTTTGTGGCCATTTTTTAGTCGGCGACCCAAAAGAATTATAATTTCGGTCGGAGCTCTATGAAAGCTTTGATTAGCGTTGTTGCAACGCTTGACACTTTCAGTTTAAGGTTTAAAGTTTCAAGATAATTGCAGTTTCAGTTAAATTCAAAAAACTGCAGTTTCTAGCTTTCCGGAAATTAGTACAAAGCATGAATTGATGCTTATTTATTTTCTTACTACGGAATATTAAAAAAGCCTATTTTACGTCATTTTCAGTTTTGAGGAAAAACTAAATCTTGTATCAGTTCGAGTTTTTTGAATCTTTACTAATCTTCAGTTTCAGTCGGCTGCCTAAAATGGTTTCAGTGCAGGCCTCCTCCCAAAATAGTTCAGTTTAAGTTTTGATTTCAGTTCCTGAAACATCACTAGCTCAACTTTGGCTGTTACTTCAGCAGGCAGTTCGGGTTATTAGAATTCATTTATCTCAATTTTAGCTTAGTAGTTCAGCTCAAAAATAGTATCAGTTTCAGTGTACGATCTGAATCGGTTTCAACGGATTCAATATTCGTGACTGAAGCCTAATGTTACTGCCTTTGCCTCTCTAAAAATAGAATTAGTATAGTAAACACAAAGCTATTAAATCGTAGAAACGATTGAAATAGTAGTACTACTAGCACTAGTAAAACTAAACTAGACTAAGGATAGATAAGATAGGAAATGAAAAGGTTCCATAAACGTAAACACTCCACCATTGAGTCATGAGCCGCCGGGAAAAGCAATTCTTGCAGTAATGTCTGAGTCTGATTGAGACTCGATTTTAGATTCAAGATATACATTACTCACATAGCGTCAATCAATTTTACAGTGTGTCAATTTGTTGGCGCTCTTTGGCTGGTAAAATGATTTGGTTCAAGCGATGGTTCTGGCTGGTCATGCTTATCTCATTCCGACCCGTAATGCCAACAAATCAGGGTTCAACTAAAAATTAAAACTCTTATATGGCCGCGGCTAACCGTTTCGTCAATTTAGAATTTCTCTTCATGATTTTCAAATCAAGCCCCCATCGATATTTGAAACGATTTATGATTTATTTTTGTACGATCAAGTAATTATACCTTCCCATATACGGCGGCAAGAATTGTATTAGAGACAAGACCAACTTTCCCCGTCTTCCCCCCGGACAAATGCTGCTAGTCGGCTGCACGGCTGATATCTGGCAAGCTCATGCCGGCTACATCCTACAACTGATGAAAGTGTAGTAAAACTATTATTATCAAAGTATTTGGGACTAAATGTTAGGGATCCTAGGGGCTAATTACAGGAATGCTAGTTCTCAATTAAAATTATGGTAGCTACCTGGTGAGTTTTAGCAAAGGGCATTTCCTATCGCAGGAAATTTCCCAATTGCTCCAAAAGTATTTTATTCGGCTTCTATTAGCATTAGATCCAGGGACAATTTACTCCTAGTTGACTTTGGTGGCTTCTAACTTTTCTGGTTGCGTTGACCATTTAACTTATTCATACTAACGTAGACAAGTTTATTTTTCTGTGGCGGTGATCTCATGACTACGTGCTATCATCATAAAAATTTGCAAGTAATAAAATGTGATCTGTCATTATGTAGACGCTTGAAATTGAAAAAATTAGGGTGGAAATGGATTTGATGATAAGGAAGCTGGCATGGGGGTACAATACATTCATAACTTCGCCAACATGAGAATTGCACACGTTAGACGCGATGGCACATGTATTTTGCTTGAATTATGATACACCCCCCCCCCCCCCCCCCCCGAAGGCACACCGAAAATCCATTGACTGTCAAGTCCTTGAGCGGAATTTCTGAACATTGCAAAAAAACCGAGACTGAAATATGTAAAGTATTAATACAGAAAATTGTTTCATTAAGGTTCAGCTTTTTGTCACCGATTTGTCTAACTGTCTCTAAATTTCAGTAATGATGTTGCATTATATTTTCCTTTCTTTTGAAGCTCTTTTCGCAATCACCACAGCTATGTTGGTTCTGATTTGTTTCATGATGTTCTTTAATGTGGCGATGAAGGTTTCGCGAAGTGGTGAAGGTCTTGGAATGACAGTTGCATTCCAAGCAGTTCAATTGTTCGAATCTGCGATTCTTGGGAACAGGGATTTCAGATTGGTTAGGTTGCTTTGACTTTCCATGGGGGTTTCGGCAGATGTAATCTGAAATAAATGACCGTTTAAGAAAGTAGCTTAAACGAAGGCAATCCTAGGGGCAGAAGGTATAAACACAAGTCTACAGTATAGTTATTAATCTAACATCCATGATCTGAGTCTAATAATATATCCAAATCTAGACCTCATGCTTTTCAAACCCATATCTTCCCCATAAGTCATAGTCAACGTTCTAAATCTGTAATATATATGCTCTGTAATCCCCAATAAGTGTATAGCCTGAAAAAAGTAAAGCAACGAGTAAATTATAATGGCATATAGGTAAGCAGTTTTCAAAAGTATGAAATTTTCAGGACTTGGTGCAATGTTGTTGTCGATTTCAGATTGACTGGTGTCATCTGATAATCTCAAGCACTTGCTTCGGTGACGTTTAAGGCTGTCTTTTCTTGTGAAAGGTCTTTTACATCCTTCCCCCTCCAATGAATCTGGAGTCTCTTTCGTGAGTTGTCCGTTTCGTGTCTAAAGCAAGCTGGGTCGGTGCTTGAACACTCTTTTGCAAAGCATTGCAGGCAAAACTCATTGTCGAGTTACCTGAAACAAAGAAATGCACATGTACGGAACCATTGTATGCACTACATCATGCCCACTGTTAACCACTCTCAAATAAGCCACTTAAGCACTTTGTGAAGTAGGTAATACGGCCGTACTAGCATTAGGAGGTGGTTGTTGTTAGACCTGCAGTTGGACTCTAACTGTAAAAATACAACTGTAATCAGATAATTCATGCTCAGAAAAATATTACCTTAAGCTACCAGAATTTCGAAAACCAATCATCAATTAGTGATTCTAAAGAATGAGCACATCAAAACCACTCCTACTCCGCCGCGTACCTATTGTTATTCGGCTTACACAACGGATCAAATTACTATCTAATAATTGGGCTAGAATTAATCGCCTTACCTTTTGAAAAATTCGTCTTGATATACTAACTTTCTAAATTCAATTCGTTCCTTTTATTAAATTCCCACAAAGTTTCTACTGGTAAGCACCTCCTATACTATAGACTTTGATTAAGCAACAATAATAACTCAAAGTAGACTGAGCACTTGTCACACGTATTGTTATGTTTCTGGTACGCCCATGCAAAGCCCGTAAGTGTTCATGGAGCAGCCCCACTAACGGACTGCCAGTTACCAGCTTCCCCATTTTCTTGACTGACAGCAGTAGCTGTCGCCCCCGCCAATAGTTTTCTTGAAGTAATTGGACTTGTATGCATATACTGTTCTAACCGTGCAGCAGCCTTTACGACTCAAGAAAATTAGGTAAACGAGGGCCAGGGCGGATCCATGAGGGCGGATCCATGAAGGCGGATCCATCCAATAATGAAAAACGCCTGCCTTCATTCACTAAGGCCGAAGCCTTAGTTCGAACAGGAGAGAGCCAATGGGCGCTGCGAGCGCTCTTACCCACAGAGAACTTACTAGTCTCTGGAGCCCCTGGCTGTATGCCCAGAGGGACAGCCAGCTCGGCTCTATCTGTGCTGCAACATTGTCAGAGAGTGTTTTATCAAAACCCCTTTGACTAAGCTATGCACAGAAAAGAGGACTGCAGTGACCCGCGGATCTCCGTAGAGATGCAAACAGCATTTACATCAAGAAAAATGGGGTAAACACGGGCCATGGCGGATCCATGAGGGATACAAGGCATTAATCGTAGAGAAATAATGAAAAAACGCCTTGCTGCAGTCACTAAGGCCGAAGCCTTAGTCAGAACATATATTGCAATATGTCAGCAGCTGCTGCTCGTGCAGCAACTGTAAGACCCCAAAATTCCTCCGCAACGTAGGAGTTTTCACTTTAGCAAAAATATTATCTATATCACACATGCAATAACTTGGTTAAATTACTAGGCAACTGAGCCTTTTCATTAGCTTCTGCAAAGTTTGTTTGTCTAAAGACTCAAACAGAGCGGAACCCTTTTCTGGATCCTATTGGAAATCTGTTACGGAGGCGACAACGATTTGGTTTCGGCAAAACTATTCAATAGCTCCCAAGGCTCTGGTGTCTTATTATCTAACAACTCCTGCTGTGTAATCAAACAATATTTTCGGGGAATTTTTTCTAAACTGCCTTAAGACAGGTGCGTGAGCTTGACAAAATAAAATTGTATCATGTAGAGGTATATATTTAATTTGCAGCTCCGTGGAGCTGTTTTTTTGTTTGGGTTTGTTGCAAAATTTGCAATAGCCGCCAACAATTTTGTTCATTTTCAAGTGCAATTTCGGGAAGTTGCTACCTTGCTCAACTTTAACGGTTGCTACCGTTTTTTGTTTTTGAAATGGAATGGCTAACAAAGGTTGCACAGTTGTATATTATAGCTGTTGGAAGGAGAAACATGACTCTGCTTTAACCGCGTTCTCACATTGCGCCATAACAGGCAAGAAGAAGCATAGCTTCATTGGTACAGTACTTTTGCATCGCATTTGCAGGTTCAAAGTGTGGCATCCGCCGTGAATGAAGCAGAACCCCCCAAAATATCGTTGCATCCGCTACTCGAGGACCATTCAATGAGTGGAGGTAGAAGCTTTATGTTAGAATAACAATGGGTTCTGTAATCCAGCCTTCACAATTTAATGCACATTTTCGTTTGTCAAGCGTATATCATAAAATACACACGGTTACACCCCCCTCCCAAAGTATAGCTTTGTCACGATAACTGGGTTTCTAACACTGGACCGAGCGAGCAACAGAGTTGTCGCTGTATGACCAAACCAGTGTAGCGCTTCTATCAGGGCTGGTGGACCACGAAGAAACCAAGGACAATGCCGAACGGCAGGCGTCAGGAACCCTCGTACCCACGAAACCAGAACCTAGAAGAGAGAAGGGAAGAGGGAGGTTCAGTTTTTCACTCACCATTGAAAGGGAATTGGCCCAGCCCGGGTTTCGAACCCCGGCCACTCTGACTCCGGAGCAGAGCATGCTAACCAGCTACACCACAGGGCCATCAGCTGAACTTCCGTTTCAGGCTTATCAATCTTTCATTTGTATGCTTCCCTTACAACACGCAAAATAAATGTCCCCCCTTTCCCCATAACCATACTCCGTTGTTGTAGGTTTATATTTGAACTATACGAGCTAATTAAAGTTGTTTCGTCCCTTGAAAGTGGACAGATTAGTTTGACATTAGCAAAAGGTCCGAGTACGTAAATAAGACAATATCTAACCTTCCCTGGTTTTACTGGTCACTGACAGGACTAAAACCTAAACTAAATGGCAATGCCAGGAGTAATAATTCGAATATAAACTACATCTGTGGCAGAGGACAGTTATTCCCCTTTTATCAATTATTACGCGAGAATAAATTCTGTTACCTCCACGCTAAAGTAATAGTCATTTATAGGTAAATAAGGATGGATAAACTGGGTTGTTAAGCTCCAAGATAGGTGCTTACTTCCTTGCTCAAATGGCTAATTAAAGCTTTGCGGGAGCGGGAACTGGAAAATGTATCATCGAATAAAAAGCTGAACTAATTGAACAATATTAAGCTAACTTAAAATTTTGACCCAAAATAAGCTCAATTTTAATGCTTTAACTGTCCAAGCCAGCTAAAAACACTCAAAACAGTGTTCAATTTTTCGCTTTGCTTTTGATGGCATACTTCTGGCTGTTCTTAGGTTATGAACTCTGAATTTGGGATGTGGCTTTTATGATTAACTGATGTATATATCTTCTTTGTTCAAAATGCATTTCGGTTACAAGTGTCTTGGCTATTAGAATTTGAAGCAACATCATTACTGAAATTTAGAGACAGTTAGACAAATCGGTGACAAAAAGCTGAACCTTAATGAAACAATTTTCTGTATTAATACTAATACCTCAGTCCTTGTTTTGCAATGTTCAAAAATTCCGCTCAAGGACTTCACAGCAATGGATTTTCGGTGTGCCTTGTGTATCATAATCTGGCTAAATACATGTGCCACTGTCGACCAAAGTAATTTCCCTCATGTTGGCGAAGTTATAAATGTATTGTACCCCATGCCAGCTTCCTTAATACCTAACCCATTTCCAACTTAATTTTCGCAATTTCGCGTCTACATAATGACAGATCACATTTTATTACTTGCAAATTTTTACGATAGCACGTAGTCATGAGATCACCGCCATTAGAAAATAAACTTGTCTACGTTAGTATGAATAAGTTAAATGGTCAACGCAACCAGAAAAGTTAGAAGCCACCAAAGTCAACTAGAGTAAATTGTCCCTGGATCTAATGCTATTGAAGCCGAATAAAATACTTTTGGAGCAATTGGGAAATTTCCTGCGATAGGAAATGCCCTGGGTTAAAACTCACTAGGTAGCTACCATAATTTTAATTGAGAACTAGCATTCCTGTAATTAGCTCCTAGGATCCCTAACATTTAGTCCCAAATACTTTGATAATAATAGTTTTACTACACTTTCATCAGCTTTCTAGGATGTAGCCGGCATGAGCTTGCCAGATATCAGCCGTGCAGCCGACTAGCAGTATTTGTCCTGCCCAAATACAGTAAGTTCTTTGTCTCATTACAATTCTTGCCGCCGTATATGGGAAGGTATAATTACTTGATCGTACAAAAATAAATCATAAACCGCTTCAAATATCGATGGGGGTTTGATTTGAAATTCAGGAATAGCAAATTTAAATTGACGAAACGGTTAGCCGTAGCCATATATTTTACCTTTAGGTGAACCCTGATTTGTTGGCATTACGGGTCGGAATAAGATAAGCATGACCAGCCAGAACCATCGCTTGAACCAAATCATTTTACCAGCCAAAGAGCGCAACAAATTGACACACTGTAAAATTGATTGACGCTAAGTGAGTAATGTATATCTTGAATCTAAAATCAGTTCAATCAGACTGAGATATTACTGCAAGAATTGCTTTTCCCGGCGGCTCATGACTCAATGGAGTGTTTACGTTTATGGAACCTTTTCATTTCCTATCTTATCTATCCTTAGTCTAGTTTAGTTTTACTAGTGCTAGTAGTACTACTATTTCAATCGTTTCTACGATTTAATAGCTTGTGTTTACTATACTAATTCTATTTTGTGAGAGGCAAAGGCAGTGCATTAGCTTCAGTCACGAATATTGAATCCGTTGAAACCGATTCAGATCGTACACTGAAACTGATACTATTTTTGAGCTGAACAATTAAGCTAAAATTGAGATAAATGAATTCTAATAACCCGAACTGCCTGCTGAAAGTAACAGCCAAAGTTGAGCTAGTGATGTTTCAGGAACTGAAATCAAAACTTAAACTGAACTATTTTGGGAGGAGGCCTGGCACTGAAACCATTTTAGGCAGCCGACTGAAACTGAAGATTGGGTAAAGACCTAAAACTCGAACTGATACAAGATTTAGTTTTTCCTCAAAACTTGAAAATTTGACGGTGTTTTAGGCTTTTTAATATTCCGTAGTAAGAAAATAAATAAGCATCAATTCATGCTTTGTACTAATTTCCGAAAGCTAGAAACTGCAGTTTTTTGAATGAACTGAAACTGCAATTATCTTGAAACTTAAACCTTAAACTGAAAGTATAAGCCGTTGCAACAACGCTAATCAAAGCTTTCATAGAGCTCCGACCGAAATTATAATTCTTTTGGGTCGCCGACTAAAATGCCACAAAATGAAACCACCCGCGAAACCGCGATGCCTTATCTTAGCAAGCGGTGAAAATAAAGCTATTCATGGACCAATGTGCTGGTGGAGACAGTAAAATGAGCTAATTAAATGGTATATCTGACACGGGGACTTATCCACTACGGGTGGCTTTTCGCAAAAATTGTACACATGATTACGAACTCATCAGCTCTGCTCCCTAGTGATGTACATTACGTATTATTTGAAGTATTAAACAGAATGCTCAAAGTCTATGGTTATGAAAAATAAGAACTGTGTCTACGTTTTGCATTAGACTTTTGTTACAAATCAACTGTAGTCCAGCTGTGCAGTCGTTAAATGAATTACAATTGTGCTAAAGATTTCAACAATTCCACTACCTTTAGTGCAATCTTTTCGAGTTATTTTGCGAATGCAAGTTGAAATCCCCGCACGTCAAAACTCGGTTACATTATTGCGTATGCAATATACATGCATGTGTGTATATGCAACGAACCCATGAAACTTTAAACAAACCTGAAACAGGCGGTTTGCTGCAGACTTTACCACTCAAATGTAAAAACGCGATCACTGAATGCAGTTACTAAACGTAGTCACTCGGATTTTGCCGATCAGATGTAGCTCTCAAAAATGTTGATACTAAATGCTTTCTCGCAAATGTACCGGCTAAATATATAACTGGCCCAATGTTACCACTAGATACAGCTACTAGATGTGCCCACTCGAATGTAGCCGCTAGATGTAGCCGCTCGAATGCAGCCGCTTGATGTAGCCGCTCGAATGTAGTCACTAGATGTAGCCGCTCGAATGTAGCCGCTAGATGTAGCCGCACGGATGTAGCCGCTGGATGTAGCCGCTCGAATGTAGCCGCTAGATGTAGCCGCTCGAATGTAGCCGCTAGATGTAGCCGCACGGATGTAGCCGCTGGATGTAGCCGCTCGAATGTAGCCGCTAGATGTAGCCGCTCGAATGTAGCCGCTAGATGTAGCCGCTCGAATGTAGCCGCTCGAATGTAGCCGCTGACTCCCCCGCTCCCCTACCCAAAAATGCTCGTCGTGCTGAGTATATACTACTCATAAATTAACTTGCAGATCATGTCTCGAATATTTTTCCATTTTTTCCGATGCTTCGAAAAACCCAAGTACAATTTGGTCAGATTTAGCATACCCCACCTACTATGACCCACGGAAAACGTTGTAAATAGTGCGAAATCGCAGGAAAAGTTCAGAAAACTTATTTCGCTGTAAAAATCGTTAAAATAACACTAGGAATATTTTTCCATTTTTTCCACCCCATCGGAAAAAATGGAAAAAAACGGAAAAAACCTTTTTTCCAGTCCTTTTTGCGCGCCCATCCCTACCTAAAACGAATGCCAAATTTGAATTCTACGCGCCGAAAAACCTATATATACATGTATAGGCGAGTTTTTAGGCTTCTGGGACCTTGAAATAAAATTTTTTGTCAGTCACATGTCCCCGACCCAAGTCTCGTGACCCTAGCCCCAGTCACGCGACGATTCCAGATGCGAAATTACTCCACCAAATTCTGTGCTTGGATTTTTCAGAAACGCCAGGAAAAATGGAAAAAATCTTAAAGTTACTGATCTGATTAATTTATGAGTAGTACTCCTCTGACGTCCATTTGGAGTGAACAGAGAGTCCATTCCATTAGAGTACATTTGATGATTCCATTCAATGATTCCATTCGACAACTAAAGTACATTCGACACTCCATTCCTCTGATGCCATCCATTACATTCAATGATTGCATCAACGATTCCATTCGACAGCTACATCAACGACACTCCATTCATTTCCATCTGACTCCATTCGACACTCCATTCCATTAAATAACATCAAGCCATCCATTCGACGATTCCATCTAATGACTCCATTCGAGTGAACATCCATTCAATTCCATTCAATTACATTCGATGATTCCATTCAATTACATTTGAGCCCATTCGATTCCATTAGAGTACATCAATAAATAAAATCCAGATGACTCCATTCAATTCCATTCGATGATCATTTCATTTGATGATGATTCTCCGTACTTCCATTTTAAAGTTCATTCGATTCCATTCGATTGCATACTACACAGAGACCTCTTCTCTGTCATCTGTCGATTTCATTAGAGTTTAACACATTTATCCCAAAATACTCTAATGATTCCTCAGAGAGTACATTCCATTCCAATCTACTTCCATTCGATTCCATTCCATTGCATTCGATTCTAGTTGATTGCAACGAAAATCTAATAATAAAAAACCATCAGACGGTTCTTATTTTCCTGCTTCTATGAACTGGACATTCCCTGTTTGTCTGTACAAATAATGCCTCAGTAATATCCACTAGGGGTAGACTGATGGTTCGTAATCATGTAACAATTTACGAAAACTGTAGTACGGATAGATCCCCATGTGAAATCATACCATTTCAAATTGTCATTGCCATACTAGCACATTGGTCCATGGATAGCTGTTACCTTGCCCTCTACAGATGGATTCATTGCCTTCCCAGATCCAGCGACCAAAGATGGTACAAATTAGACTCTATGACTTTACAGATTCAACGTTGTTGCAACAAGCATATAAATTCAGGAGTTGGTACAGAATAATTTGGTTTCAAAGTTCATTCAAAAGCTGGTTTCTAAACTCGTCGTACAAAGCATGAATTAGACCCAATTACACCTTACTTTAAGATATTAAAGCTAAAACATAATCAAATTTTCAAGTTTGGGAAAGCTAAATCTTGTATCAGTTCGGTTTTAGGTCTTTGCCCAATCTTAGTTCAGTCATTTACTAAAGTAGGTTCATTGAAGGCCTCCTCCCAAAATAGTTCAGTTTAAGTTTTGATTTAGTTCAAACATACTAGCTCCTTTAATGGTATACTTTCGCTTGTTTGGTTCGGGTTATTAGAGTATTCATCTCAATTTTACTTAAATTTGTTCAACTCAAAAATAATTATCAGTTTTCAGTGTTGATCTGAATCCCAGTTCCAACAGTTCCAATATTCATTTCGGCTAATGCACTGTACACTCTCCACAAAATAGAATTATTGTATTCCTTTACAACTGTCCCGTCGTAAAACGATTGAAATAATGACTACTAGCACTAGTAAAACTAAACTAGACTAAGGATAGATAAGATAGGGGAAATGAAAAAGGTTCCACCAACGTAAACACTCAATTGATCCTTAATTTTTCGGAAAATAATTCTTACAGTAATATCTCAGTCTGATTAGACTGGTTTTTAGTTCAAATTGCTATCACCAGCGTCAGTCAATTTTGGTGTCAATTCTGTTGCTCTTTTGGTGGTAAATGATTTGATTAAAACGATGTGATTCTGGCTGGTCATGCTTATCTTATTCGGCCGTAAGCCTTTCCATGCTCGTCAGGTTCACCTAAAGGTAAAAATATGGCCCTGCAGCTATTTGTTCGTCCGTTTAAAATTTTTCATTCCTGAATTTCAAATCGAGCCCCCATCGATATTTGAAGCGGTTTATGGTTATTTTTGTACGATCAGAAGTAATTATAAATAGCCACACCTTTTGACTGACAAAAATTCGCAATGAGACAAGAACTTCACCGTGTCTGGGCGGGACAAATGCTGCTGATCAAGCTGCACAACAGCTGATGGCAAAGCTCCATGCCCATTCACATCCTTTGAAAACGGTGAGAGTGTTGATAAAACTATTGTGTATTGTGGTATTTAGGATTCAATGTTGGAATCCTGGGAACTAGTCACAGGAATGCAAGTTCTCAATTAAAATTACTTGGTTGCTTTTCTGACGGGAATTTTAACCCAGGGCATTTCTTTCACTAAGGAAATTTCTTGATTAGCACGAGAAATATTTTGTTGACTCTCAATAACATTAGATCCAGGGACCATGATTGCTCTGGTTTTGGCTTTGGTGGCTTCTAACTCTTTTCAGGTTGTTGATGACCCTTAGCACCCTTCATACCAACATTAGATAAATTTGTTTTCTGGTGGCGGTGATCTCATGACTAAGTGCTATCTGGCAAAAATTTAAAACAATGTCAAAATGTGATAAAACATCATGTAGACATGAAATTACGAAAATTAGAACTGGAAATGGTGGGAGGCATTAGGGAGGAAAACTAGCATGGGGTACAATACATTTGTAACTTCTTAACATGGAAATTACTTTGGTCGACAGTGGCACATGTATTTAGCCCAGTTATGATACAAGAAGCTGCACCGAAAAATCCATTGCTGTGAAGTCCTTGAGCGGAATTTTTGAACATTGCAAAACAAGGACTGAGATGTTAGTGATGACAAAGAAAATTGTTTCATTAAAGTTCAGCTTTTTGTCACCGATTTGTCTAACTGTCTCTAAAATTTCAGTAATGATGTTGCTTCAAATTCTAATAGCCAAGACGGCACCCCAGCCGAGAAGCCATTTTGAACAAAGAAGATATATACATCAGTTAATCATAAAAGCCACATTCCCAAATTCAGAGTTCATAACCTAAGAACAGCCAGAAGTCATGCGCATCAAAAGCAAAGCGAAAAATTGGAACACTGTTTTGAGTGTTTTTAGCTGGCTTGGACAGTTAAAAGCATTAAAATTGAGCTTATTTTGGGTCAAAAATTTTAAGTTAGCTTAATATTGTTCAATTAGTTCAGGCTTTTTTATTCGATGAAAAACTTTTTCCACTGTTCCCGCTCCCGCAAAGGCTTTAATTAGCCATTTGAGCAAGGAGGGGGGTGGCACCTATCTTGGAGCTTAACAACCCAGTTTATCCATCCTTATTTACCTATAAATGACTATTACTTTAGAATGGGAGAGTAACAGAATTTATTCTCGCGTAATAATCTGATAAAAAGGGAATAACTGTCCTCTGCCACAGATGTAGTTTATATTCGAATTATTATCTCATGGCATTGCCATTTAGTTTAGGTTTAAGTCACTGTCAGTGACCAGTAAAACCAGGGAAGGTTAGATATTGTCTATTTACGTACTCGGACCTTTTGCTAATGTCAAACTAAATCTGTCCACTTTCAAAGGACGAAACAACTTTAATTAGCTCGTATAGTCTTCAAATATAAACCTACAACAACGGGGTATAGGTTATCGGGAAGGGGGGGACATTTATTTTGCGTGTTGTAAGAGGAAGCATACAAATGAAACCCTTGATAAGCCTGAAACGGAAGTTCAGCTGATGGAAACCCTGTGGTGTAGCTGGTTTGCATCTTTGCAAAATCCGGAAGTCCAGAGTTGGCCGTGGTATCCGAAACATGGGCCAAATTACTTTACTTTCGGTGAGTGAAAAACTGAACCTCCCCTCTTCCCTTCTCTCTTCTAGGTTCTGGTTTCGTAGTACCAGCTTCCTGACGCCTGCCGTTCGGCGACCGATCGCGGTACTGATACT
Source organism: Trissonchulus latispiculum (assembly GCA_030248195.1). Taxonomy (NCBI): domain Eukaryota; kingdom Metazoa; phylum Nematoda; class Enoplea; order Enoplida; family Ironidae; genus Trissonchulus; species Trissonchulus latispiculum. Next base: position 831 of record JASAND010031572.1, on the reverse strand, counting down.
TCCAGCTGACGCGCTACATGGTTTGGTCTGCGGCGACAACTCTGTTGCTCATGCTCGGTGTTAGAAACCCGTTATCTTGAAACGCAAAATTTGGGAGAGTAGCAGCCGTGAAATTTTTATGATATACGCTTGACAAAAAACGAAAAATGTGCATTAAAAAATTGTGAAGGCTGTTATTCTAACCATAATACCTCCACTCATTGAATGGTCCTCCCAACGGATGCAACATTGTTTAGCATTCTGGCGGATGCCCGCACTTTTGAACCTGCAGAAATTCGTGCAAAAGTACCGTAATCAGCTAGCGGCAACTACTGCCTGTTATGAAAAAAATGATGAGACGCCGTTTAAAAACTTCAAATATTTTCTCCGAAAATATAATAAGCAGCCTTTAATTTGGCAACCCCTTTAAAAAACAAAAAATGCTTGCTGAATTTTAAAGTTGGCAAATTAATGGCCGAAATTGCACTTCTGAAAGTAGACAAAATTATTTTGAAATTTTGCAGCAAACAAAAACAGCTCCATGGGGCTGCAAATTAAGCCTGTACCTCTACATGATGCAATTTTGTCAAGCTCACGCACCTATGTTAAGGCAGTTTACTTTCCGAAAATATTGTTTGATTACACGGCGGAGACAGTAAGCCGAGACGCTGGAAAATTGAATAGTTTGCCGGAGCTCGGCCGCAGCCGAATTTGTGGGATCAGAAGGGTTCCGTATTTGGTCTTGGAGCAAACAAACTGCGAAGCTAATGAAAGGCTCAGTTGCGAAACGAGTTATTGTGTGTGATATGGGATAATATTTTGGCTAAGTGAAACTCCTACGTTGCGGAAGAG